>PVKE010001662.1:0-74657 GCA_004027555.1 Craseonycteris thonglongyai | reverse complement strand
CACGGGGTGGCTCAGCGGCAGAGTTCCTTGCCTCTCACGCAAGAGCCCCCACTGCTCTCCAGTTCAGTTTCCGCCCTGTGTGACCCCACATCCACCTGTGTGGAGTGAAACTATGTCACAGCTAGTGATGTACAACTATGGAGACTGCTCTGGGCCCTCTCCCCTCCTCTCTCTCTATCTTTCTCTCAAACAATAAAATAAATCTTAAAAAAAAACACATAATACAGAACCTGACATCTAGTAATTGACACTAAATATTAGCTAAATAGTAAATGAAAATAAATTAGTAAATACAGAGGGTTGCTAGAGCTCTAGAATCTACTTTGCCCTCTAGAACCCATATTTCACAAGCTGCTGGCTAAGAGGAAGCCCCCTGCCTTCCCACCTACACGCCGTGTATGAACCTTCACCCATGGTCCCGCTCTATACTTGCATACGCTCTCCCTCTGCCTGGCTGCCCTTCCTGCTGCCACCAGCCCCACACTCCCATCCCACACCTTTCAGGACCTCAGTCAGGCGTCCATCCTCTCTTCTCCAGAGCCTCGGCCTGGGTGGACAGGGTAGGGAGTGCTTCCCCTGGATTCCCCCTGGAGCCCTGGGCATACTTCCTGCTGTGGTCACCTGCCTGCCTCCCACCCTGCACCCACCTCAGAACAGAAACTTCTTGAGGGCAAATGCATCGTACTTCTCTTTGCATCCTCACAGCCTAGTCTGGCTGAGGCTCTGACGCGCCTCCGTTCTGCACCCCTCCCAGCCCTTCTAGGGGCGCTGGAGCAAGCGCAGAGGCGGGGCGGGTCCGGTGGGCAGGCTGACCTCTGGCGGCCGTGAGGATGCGCGCGCGGTGCACGCCCAGGCGGATGCCGCAGTCGTCCAGGAGCTGCTGCTCCGACACGCGGTGCAGCAGGGAGCGGTCCAGGCCGCAGCTGACCAGGCCGTACGTGTACTGGCGGAAGCGCGGGTCCAGGCTGCCCAGCCAGTCAGCCAGGTTGCTGCGGTCGCACGTGGCGTAGTTGGCGAATGTCTTGAGCTCCGTGAGCTCCCTAAAGAATCTGCACCCCAGGGAGGAGGGCAGACAGTGAGGTCCCGACTGGGGCCTGGCTCCCAGCGGAGTGTTTGGTTAGGCCGGGCGTGGGGCGGGTGGGCAGGGGGCTCCGTACCTCTTGCGGGTGATGCCTGATGTCATGCCCAGGTCGGTCTGGAGTTCTCCCTCCGTGAGTCGCAGAAGTAGGTCGCCATCAACTTGCTGCTCCTGGAAGAGTGAGAGGGAAGGAAGGGTCCCTGCCTCAGCCCTGGACCCCAAGAACACGATGCAAAGGGAGGGAACTGGAGACAGCAATCGGGGAGGTGGATGGGACCCCGATTAGAGCCAAGTGACCCCCAAAGTGGCTGGGTACAGGTTTTACAACCTCCAAAGGCACCCTGGTGCCGTGGGCGTGAGGGCTGACACGGGGCACAGTCGTCACTGTGCAGGGTGCCCCTAGCGACAGTGCGGCCCCTTTGGGGACGTGCCAACTCCCGCCCTGGGGAGGCAGCTCCGCGCGGCTCTACCCGGAAACGCTCGGTGTACTGGGAGAAGCCGATCTGCTGCAGCCACGTCTGGACCTCGGCCTCCTTCCAGCTGGGCACGCAGGGCAGGATGGGCCGCGGCACTTCCTCGCCCAGCAGGCGCAACGCGCGCTTGGCCAGGCCCGACGTGGTGCCATTGGTGGAATAGGAAACCAGGCGTTTCAAGCTCTGGATGGCGCCAATTTCGCTGAATACCTAGGGAGTGGGGGTGGGGGTGGGGGTGAGAAGGTGTCTTGAATCCACCAGCTTGCCAGCACCCCCCAAATGGGCCCAGTCCCTTGCCTCACCTCTTCTCACCACTGCAACTCCCACCATCTGTCCTAGCCTTGCCTTCATCCAATAAATCACGGAGTCCTCTCCTCTGGATTCCCCCACCTGAAGGTTCTCAAAGCTCTTGACTTGGTAAGTCCTCCACTTGTGTTACCTCTACAGCTTCCATCTGTCTTGGGATAAAGTCTGAGCTCTCGGGGGAAGCCGGGATGGCTCAGTGGGCTGAGCGCTCGGTTTGCGGCCCCAGGGACTGAGGATTGAATCCTGACCCTGGCCCTTGTGGACCCATATGCTGAACTGGGGTGTGTTTCCCATGCGGGAGACCCCCAGTTCCATTCTTACCTCCCCCCCCCTCCCGGTTCACCCCCTGGCTCGAGGGGGCATGCCCCCCATGCTGTAGGCCCCCAGTCCAGTTCCAGTCTTGTGTGGCCCCTGCCCACCTGTGTGGAACGAAACCATGTCGAAAACTGATGACATACAACTATGGAGACTGCTCTGGGCCCTCGCCCCCTTCTCTCTGTCTCTCTGTCTCTGTCAAAAATAAAATAAATCTTAAAAAAAAAAAGAAAAGTCCAAGCTCTCAGTATGGCCGCCAGGCCGGGAACAGTATAGTTCGTGCCCACTGCTCCCAGTTCATCTTCTCTTTGACCAACTCACACTTGTCTGACACCTTCTAACGAAGGCTCTCCCACTTATGGGCCTTGGCCCATGGTGTTCCCAGACCCTTGGTTCTTCCAGCCCGTTTTTGGAAACCCTATCCATCCAATGGAATCCAAATTGGTTAGCACCTAATGCATGTGATCTACTTTGATTCTTGTATAGCTTAGCCCACACCTCCAATTAGGCCTCGTACCACACTCTGAATGCCACTGTCCTTAGTTGATAATGCAGCGTCCACTGGATGATAAGCTAAGGTCATCCCCACACCTGGCACACTGCAGGGCACGGAGCTGGGGCTCACTGTGTCTTGACTGAGCTGTTCTCACTTGGCCTTGCTGCGAAAGGGGCACTAGAGCTGGTGGTCATGGCTGCTGACCAGACCCAATACTTCCCTGCTCCTTACTTGCTTTGTAAGCCCCTTCTCCCACAGCAGAACGACCTGCTTTGTAAAGTCAGTCCTACCATGGCCCAACTCTGAGGCACAGAAAGAAGAAGAAGCTCCTAGGACACTGGACGCTGGAAGAGGCCTCAGAGACCCCCTTCCACCACGCTCTCTTCTTGATCTGTGGGGACACACATGATGGCTGACCGTCATTTGTGAGACACACTCCTCTGAGCAGGCCCAGATGACAGCTGTTGTACAGACCACCTGGTGCCCATGGTGTGCACCAGCTGTCACCAATTCTCAGAGAAATGCAGAGCAGGGAGGGTGACTTTATAAAGATAACTTTGATTCTCGAATATTTTAAAAACAAAAAATGCAAACTTTTGATAATTTAGCTATGACTGGTCCCACTTCCAGAGTAAGAACTGCTGCTGTGGTCTATGCTCTCAATTATCCAGAGGATAAAAATGAGGCGTATGAAGTCCCAGAGAGGGGAAGCCAGTTACCCAAGGTCACACAGCAAGTTAAAGCAGATCTGAAGCAAAGGCTTCAGATCAGGTCCTGGGTATGGGGACCTCTGGGGACTCAGGTGGGAATTATCTGGCTAACATACTGATTTCCTGCTCCAAGCCTCTGTCTAATTCCATCTCCTTCCTGGACTCCAGACCCAAATGACAAAATGCTCCACTGGTGGAGTCCCCCAACTGGTCATCTCTCATGGACCTCCAACTTAAACTGTCCCAGTGAACTCACTTTCCCCCCTCCCCCACTCCAATCTCTCTCACCCGGTTTACCTTAATGTCAGTACCAGGTGCCACCATCCACTGGGTTGCCTATATCCAAAGTCAGGAATAATCCCCAGTTCCTCTCTCTCCACCCAGCCAGCCACCAAGTACTAATTCTAGCTCTTCAGCACCTCTGGACTCTGTCTACTCTGTGCCTCTCTATGCCCTAGTCCCAACCTCAGCATCCCAACGGGCCCCTGTCATGGCCTGCTAGCTGCCCCACTGCTTCCAACCTCACCCTGGCCACCCCCCTCCCCACGCAGCACGAGGGTAATCTTTATAAACCTTGGTCTTATCTTCAAGGCCAGAATGACTGGTCCCTTATCCCTCCCCTTGCTTCACCTAACTCTTAAGCGCACTTCTTCAAGTTCCACCTGAATGCCACTTCCTCTGGGAGGCCTTCCCAGACGCTCTCTGACCCCAGCCCCACCCCACCCTACTCCACACCAGCGCCCACCTTGGTCTTGCCTTGCAGGCTCTTGATGGCAGCTTCAGCACACAGGTAGAAAGTCCCGATGCACTGCGCCTCCAAGCGCGACGAGTCGAGCAGCGGGACGAGGCGCTGCAGGTCGTCGGGCCCGCGGCCCTGGCTGGTGTCGCTGGCGTCCACCAGGCAGCGCGCAAAGCGACCAGGGTCCAGAGAGGCGACGAGCGGCTCCACGAGCGCCAGCGTGCCAGAACGCTCCACCTCGCGCTCCACCTCCTTGTTGGTGGCCAGCACGGCCACGGCGAGGCAGGCGTGCAGCCGCAGCAGCTCGTCCTCTTTGCAGAAGGCGAGCGGGAAGAGCCACTCGGCCGCGCGCTTCTCCACCATGCGCCGCTGAGCCGCCTGGCCCCCGTGCAGCGCGCAGTTGGCCAGAGCCAGCGCGCAGTGGCGGAGCAGCGCCGGGTCCGTGCGGCGGCACCAGAACAGCACCGCGTCCAGCCCGCCGGCCGCCACCAGCCGCTGGCACGTCTCCTCCGAGTGCTTGAACATGTGTTCCAAGATGCCCGCCACGCTCCGCGCCAGCTCCACCGGTTCGCGCTCCTTTGCCAGGTTCAGGATGACGCCCAGCCCGATACGCGCCACCCGGTCCCTGCCAAGAGAAAGTGGGAGAGGGACCGTGGAGTTGCCCCGGCAGGGGTGCTTGGCCTGCCCCGCGGGGACCACGGCCTTGTCACTAATACTCTCTGGGCCTCACCAGTGTCATATAGGACATGAAGGAGAGTACTATCCTCCCTGCCTCCCCCATCACCTCTTACCAGAAAAGACCAGACTTCTCTGATTACTAGACTGCTCCATCCGGGTCACCCCCCATTCCCTCTCCTACACCCTCTGGAAAAGCAGTACTGTGGTGGTTAAGGACCCTCCTAGCTCTGGGTCAGATCCCCTGGGTCTGGTTGCAAATTCTTTGCCATTTTCTAGCTGTGGGACCTTGGGTACCTACCTTAGTTTCCTCATCTTGTAAACAGGATAAAAAGAATACCTACTCCATAGGGTTATTATGATAACTAGTGTGGTAATCCATGTAAAGTGCTTACCACAGTGTCTGACACATAGGATAGGCTCAATACACGTTAACGTATCCTTTGAAGTGTCACTTGAAGCACATCACTCTTAGCCCGCCTTCAAACTTCTCTTCACTCCATACTGTGTTACTGGAGTGTATGTATTGATTCAGTCAACAAACAGACATTTATTGAGTACCTACTGTGTGTCAGGGACCGTGCCAGGGGCTGAAGTTAAACAGTGACTAAGAGTGACTGAAGTGTATATGCTCAGCGAATATGGAGACAAACAATAAGCAAATAAACAAGAGTGAAGAAAATCAGGATATGGTAGGCTGACCATAGGTACTGTTTTAAACAGGACAGTAGTGTTTTGTTTTTCTTTATATTTCCCAACTGTCTAGTCATTTTAATAAAAATGTCTATTCTGTTTTGTTTTAAATTTCTTTTTGTAAAAAACGATGTGGGTTGTTGAGTTATCACAAGGCTCTATGCTAATCAATATGTGCAGTAACTACTAGTGTGATGGAAGAGAAGTTCCATCGACTTTATCCAGTCAGGGCCAGGCTTCTTGAGCTAGTGATGATCGGACGCTGCCCCCTTGCTTGTCTGCAGCCGTGGGGAATTCAAGAGGTGGTCACCAAGCCCCATTCAGCCTGTGGGAGCCAGGAGGGTCTCCATGCACATGAACTACTGGATGGGCTCACCTGGCTGCTCACTTCCATCAGGTTAGGCGTGTGGGATGCAGTGACTGTGAGTCTTACTGTTATTTCTACCACCATTCTGCCCACAGAGTCTTTCTGCCCTACAGTCAGTTTGATTCAGACTTTTCAGACTCATATTTGCATTCATCAGGCTGTTAGCTTTTTTTTTTTTTTTTTTTCTATAGCAGAACTCTTCAGTGGGACATTATCAGCACATACTGCTTGTGACAGCAGTTTGGGTGTTCATTCCTTTTTGGTAGATGTTTATGATTTTTTGCAGTCTGGCCACTGCAGTACTGCATTGGAGTGTTCAGTGTGGTGTGCCATACAGATTTTTTTTACTGCTCATGTGATACTTTATAAGTATTTTATAGATATATATATTATGTATGAGTTTTTAAAATTTTATATGCAATAAATTAGTATTATTCATTTGCTCCCTTTCCATGTTCTTTTGTAGTGAGTTTAGGTTGCTTTTTTAGGTCTCTTATAGCCTAAATATCTAGTTTAAATGTTGAGACAATGAGGGCTATGTTAATTGTAGAATAAAATTGTGTCATGGAGTCTGAGAAGTTTTATGATAAGATGTTAAAAGACTGACACTTGCTGCATAACATAAGACGACTTCATCAGAGAAATATTCACAGTACGATTGTGGTGAAATACAGTCTCCTTCGATGTTTATCTAAATTTTTGTATGAGTTCTGTCACTGAAGAATAATTGTTAGTTCAATATGTTCATGAAATAAAACTTTTGTGATTGTCTCACGTTTTCATGAATACAAAATATTACGTAACCCCGTCCCGTCTTTGTCATCTCAATATCCCATTTTTGTCTCAAGGAAACATGGTCAGCCTAAGATATGGCCATAATGATAGGAAAACGAGGTGATGTAATGGAGAGTGCCTGGATGCAGGCATATGTCTGAGGAGGTGACATCTGAGAATTAAATAAATGTCCAGAGAGCCCGCCTGCAAGGATCTGGGAGAAGAACATAACACGAAGAGAGAACAGAAAGGACAAAAGCCCTGAGGCCAATGAGCTTGGCACGTTTGAGGAACAGAAAAAAGGCCAGAGATATTTACAATGTCTAAAACCAATAAGGGATTCATGTACGGTCTATAAATGAATATTCAAATCCACAAGAAAAAGGCAGTAAATCCAATAGAGAATGGGCAAAAGACACAAATGAGATATTTACAAAAGAGGAAATCCAAAATGTTAACAAAGAGATTCTCTAACTAATTAGGAATCAGCAATGGCTTTACACCTATTAGAAAGGCAAAAAGCAGAAGCTGGGTCATAGAAGGTTGGTGAGGTCTGGGGCCAGGAGCTCCCTGAAGCTCTGTGAGTGCAGGCTGGGGCAGTCGATTTGGAGAGCAGGATGGGATGAGTGGACAAAATTAAGGTGACACATATCCTATGAGCCAAAAATTAGGGCATTTGGGCTGATATCCCAAAGAGATTGCCACATAGATTCACAGAACATAGCCTAGGCCATTCACTGCAGTGTTATTTGTGGTGGGGAATGTTGGGGGTCCCCCCAACATCCCATGTCCTGTATCAAGCCTGAGAGAGTGGAAAAGTAACAAGGGCACATGCTCACTCTGAACAGTTACAAGTGATTGAGCAGATGATAAGACAGCAACAGGAAAGATTTTAACATACCACTGAGTGGGGAACACTAAGACCTAGAATGTGCTATATAACACAGCACTATTTGTGTAAATTAAAAATACATGCACACAAATGAAGAGCAACAGCGGGTTAAGCGCTCGCTTTGAAGCCCCGGGGACCAAGGATCTAATCCCGGCCCCGGCCCATGCAGACCCACATGCTGAACTGGGGTGTGTCCCCAGTTCAGTTCTTGCCGGGACCTATGTGGGAGGCTCCCGGCCCAGTTCCTGCCCTGTGCAGCCCTGTGCCCACCTGTGGAGTGAAACTATATGGAAAACAAATGTCAACTGTGGAGACTGCTCTGGGCCCTCCCCCTTCTCTCTGTCTCTCTCTGTCAAAAATCAATAAAATAAGTTAAAAAAAAACAAAAAACGAAGAGCAAACAGGTAACCAGAACACAGATAGAAAAATACATATTATAGGTCAGTGCAAAAGCAGTTGCACTTTCGAACTGTGCATTTTAAATATTATAACTAGGCTCAAATACATCTTTATTAAACAAAATAGGAACCATTACAGTTAACACATTTTTGCGAACGAGAAATAAGTTTGTTTTTTCCTGTAGCATAAAAATCCATGTTTCAGGTTTTGACGAACTCTCGGACAGCATTTCTGCATCCTGCTGGTTGTGGAAGTGTTTTCCCTGCAAAAAGTTGTTGAGATGCTTGAAGAAATGGTGGTCAATTGGTGAGAGGTCAGGTGAATATGGTGGATGAGGCAAAACTTTGTAGCCCAATTTGTTCAACTTCTTTTTTTTTTTTTTAAATATATATTTATTTATTTATTTATTTATTTATTTATTGACAGGGAGAGAGAGAGAGATACAGAGACAGAGAGAGAACTGAACTGGGGGAGCTCCCAGTTCAGCATATGGGTCCGCACGGGCCGGGGCCGGGATTCGATCCCTGGTCCCTGGCGCTGCAAAGTGAGCGCCTAACCCACTGAGCCATCCCGGCTTCCCCTTGTTCAACTTCTGAAGCGTTGGCTGTGTGATGTGCAGTCAGGTATTGTCATGGAGAATTGGGCCCTTTCTGTTGACCAATGCCGGCTCCAGACGTTGCAGTTTTTGGTGCATCTCATTGATTTGCTGAGCATCCTTCTCAGAAGGAATGGTTTCACTGGGATTCAGAAAGCTGTAGTGGATCAGACCAGCAGCAGACCACCAAACAGTGACCAGGACCTTTTCTGGTGCACGTTTGGCTTTGGGAAGTGCTTTGGAGCTTCTTCTTGGCCCAGCCACTGAGCTGATTGTTGCCAGTTGTAGTATAAAATCCACTTTTTGTTGCACATCCCAATCCAATCAAGAAATGGTTCATTGGGAAGCCAGGATGGCTCAGCGGTTTGAGTGCTTGTTGCTTTGCAGCCCTAGGGACTGAGGATTAAATTCTGGCCCTGGCCCAACCGGACTCATATGCTGAACTGGGGTGTACTTCCCATGTGGGAGGCTCCCAGTTTGGTTTTTGCCGGGGCGAACTTCCCATATGGGAGACCCCTGGTTCGGCCCCTGCTTGAGGGGGTGTGTCTCCCATGCAGAAGGCCCCTGGCCCAGTTCCAGCCCTGGGTGGCCCAAACCTACCTGTGTGGAACAAAACCATGTTGAAAACTGATGGCATGCAGCTGTGGAGACTGCTCTGGGCCCTCCCCCTTCTCTTTGTCTCTCTATCTCTGTCGAAAACAATAAATCTTCAAAAAAGAAATGGTTCATTGTTGTTATGTAGAATAAGATGACACTTCGAAATAACAATTTTTTTTATTTTCGGTCAGCTCACGAGGCACCCACTTATTGAGCTTTTTCACCTTTTCAATTTGTTTCAATTGCTGAATGACCATAGAATGGTCAACAATGAGCTCTTTGGCAACTTCTAGTGTAGCTGTAAGAGATCAGCTTTGATGATTGCTCTCAACTGGTTGTTGTCAACTTCCCATGGCCAACACTATGCTCATCTTCAAGGCTCTCATCTCCTTTGCAAAACTTCTTGAACCACCACTGCACTGTCTGTCTATTAGCAGTTCCTGGGCCAAATGTGTTGTTGATACTGCGAGTTGTCTCCACTGCTTTATGACCCATTTTGAACTTGAATAAGAAAATTGCTCATATTTGCTTTTTGTCCAACATGATTTCCACAGTCTCAAATAATTATAAAATAAACAGCAAGTAATAAATCATTAGCAAAACCCCCCCAAAAAACTTAAAAAGTGAGAATGCACATTAAAATGATGTATAACATAACCACAGTTATTTAAGAATGTATTCCAATATCAAACAGCAGATTTCAACAATGCAAAACTCCAATTAAGTCAGAAAGCTGGTGGAGACATTAGTCAAGAGAAGGGGAGATTGCATGTTAGGCACAGGTGTATGAAGACATGGAGGTGTATGAGAGATGATGTAGCTGGGGACCTGCCCTCGCCTCAGTAACACTGAAGTGAAGCTACTGCAGGTGGCTGAGGTGGAGAGTTCAAGGGGAGAGAGAGAAAAAAGAGTCCTGGAGGCCTTTTGAGCCATCTCAAGGCATTCGTATTTTATCTTGATGGCAATAGGGAGTCACTGAAAGACTTCAGGAAGGGGAAGAACCTTTTTCAAGAGGTTGGTTGGTGGAGGAAGAGATTTCATAAACACAAATTCTCTGTGTGTCACCCTTCTCTTTCCCTTCCAGACTTCTCGCAGCGCAGTCTAGAAGGGCGAGGAGATTCAGTCTTTCTTTGGAAGGATTTTTTTTTTTTTTTTTTTTTTTGACAGCGACTAGGCCGGCTGGGCTCTGTCCGTGGTGCTGAAGTGATGCCTGAGTCAGTATGTTGTTTCTTGGGATGTCTCCCCTGGCAATTCTGAACCACGTGAGAATTGTTATTTCCAGTCTTGAAAAATATCAGTGCTATTTGCATCGTGAAGCCCTCTTCTCCCTAGTGTGCTGGCTGCACCCACTCCTTGGGAGTTCTCGTGATAGCTGCCCCATCCCACAGACAAGGCCTACAGTGTACACTTGCCAACATGGGCCCACTCATCCAGCGAGCCTCCACTCGGTTTGCTTAGTCTTCCGAATCTATGGCCCCTTCCCACCACTGGGACACCTGATATTAGATGGAAGATAAGTTGCTCCACTCATGCATTTTTGAGAGTTATATCATTCCACCATCCACAAAGTTAGTTTTACTTTTTGAAAGTGGCACAGAAAACACCCTTAACTTGGACTGTCACACCTGTGAGGGCTGCATGAACTGAAAGGGACTGTTTCAAAATCCTTCTGGGGAAGCTGGGATGGCTCAGGGGGTTAAAGCGCCTGCATTGCAGCCCTGAGAACTGAGGACCTAATGCCGACCCCGGCCCCAGCCCATGCAGACTCATATGCTGAACTGGGGTATCTTCCCATGCGGGAGGCCCCCAACACAGTTCCTGCCCTGCACAGCCCCCGCCCACCTGTGTGAAACAAAACCATGTCGAAAACTAATGATGTATTCACTATGAAGACTGCTCTGGGCCCTCCCCCTTCTCTCTGTCTCTATCTCTCTCTGTCTCTGTCAAAAACAATAAAATAAATCTTAAAAAAATATATATCTATTAAAAAAATCATTTGAGGGGAAGCCGGGATGGCTCAGTGGGTTAGGTGCTCACTTTGCAGCCCCAGGGACCGAGGATCGAATCCCGGCCCCGGCCCATGCAGACCCATATGCTGAACTGGGGAGTGCCCCCAGTTCAGTTCTCACCGGGGCAAGACCCCGGCCCGGTTCCTTCCCTGTGCAGCCCCGCCCACCTGTGGAATGAAACTATGTGGAAAAACCGATGATGTGCAACTACGGAGACTGTTCTGGGCCCTCCCCATTCTCTCTGTCTCTGTCTCTGTATCTCTCTCTCTCTGTCAAAAACAACAAATAAATCTTAAAAAAAAATCATTTGAAACCGGAGGGGCCTGAGAATTCAGCACAAGACTGGTGTGTGACAGCTGGTCTGTTTTGACATCAGAGGCAAGGGAAAGCGAAGACTGGAGATCTCCATATTCTAGGGGAGATCCCAAAAGGCAGGCAAAAGAGTGACAGCCAGGCCTCAGTTGGACCCCACCTATGTATCTTGACACTACATGGGGAAGAGGTGGAGAACACATCCTGTCTGCTGTCCAACTCCACACCTCATCTTCCTCTTCCCCCACCCATTCATCCCAGCAGAACACCTTCTGTTCCCCATCAGCATCCCCAGAAGTAGATCGTGTCTGGCCTGTTATGTGAATCAAAATGAAGAAGGGAGGAAGCAGGAAGTGGATTTGGGATGGCTTGAAGGGGGCAAGTGACCCTTAGGGCAGCTCTCATTCCAGCCTGGAGAGGAAAGGAAAGTGTGCCCCCAACCCCCATTTTCTGAGCATGGTGTTTACGCCGTCTCCCAGTGGGAGGAAGATGGTGTAGGAGACAGAAGGTAGCATAAAGGCATTCAGGCCCATGGGGAGGAGGGCTGTAGGTTTAGGGTGGCATTGGCAATAGGATCCCGTCTCCATCCTCAAAACCAGGGACAGAGTGCCATTCTGCTAGGCCATCCCTCCTCTCCCTGTCTCATTCCTCGCCCACTAGCCCTGGGAGTGAATCCTGGCTGCATCATCAGCTCACTGGGTGACGCTGGGTAAGTCACTAAACTTTCCTAAGTGTGGGGGATGGCCAGGAGGCTTGGGGAGGTGGAAAGCAAACGGTGCTTTTACACCGCTTGACCCTGGCCTGACCAGGCTTAGAGACGGGACAAGTGAGCCGGTTTCATGTCTCCTGCTTATTCCCCGTTAACTGGTTGAAAGGTTTGAGATCAACATGTTCTTCCTCATGCAGTCATGAATAGAGAAATAAATCAGGTAGTGGCAGACACTTTAGGTTTCGACTTCCTTGAGAAACTGAACGTACTGAAACTGTGCATTCTTTATGATTGATGTTAGGATCACGAGGTAGTTAATCATTTGTCTCACTGCTTTAGAATGTGCATGTAGTCGTTTTCTATATAAGTCTGATGCTCAATAAACTCGGGACTGCAGTTATATTTTGCAGAACTCTCAACCCCATCTTTGTGTTTGTCTGGCTTTTAATCCTCACTCCCCCTTTCAGGCTGTTCGTGAACGACGGGCCGGACTGTCACTTAAGCACCAGTGTTCTCAAAGTGGATGCGATGATCTCCACCAGAGGTGTAGTGCAGGGATTTGAAGTGAGGCAGGAAAGATACAGTGCAAAGGCACCCGGGGGACCCGGGCACCCGACCGCCCTTGCTGCCCCCCCCCCCCAGACCACCATCCTTACCGGTTTTCAGCCACCAGGATCTGCTCCAGCAGGCGCGCAGCCTGTACTCGCGTCTCCAGCTCGGTCGCCTGTAGCAGCCGCAGAAGCAGGTCGAGGCCGCCGTCCAGGCGGATGGCGTCGCACAGCCCCTGGGCTACCTCGCGGCCCACGGCCGGCAGCAGCCAGGCCTCCTCGACCAGCTGGAAGACCTCAGCCAGGCCGGCGCCCACGGCCCGTGCGCTGCCCGCCAGCTTGAGCGCCGACAGCGCCTGCTGCAGCTCGGGCAGCGCGCGCTCCAAGGCGCCCTGCACCTCGGTGCCCGCCCCAGGCGACACCTCGTGGGGCCCGCGGCCGCCCGCGGCCCACCAGGGGCCCGCGCCTCCACCCCTGTCCGGCCCTGGTACCGCTAGCCGCTCGGTGCCGGGCTGTGGGCCCGACATGGCGAAGAAGCGGCACAGCTTGTAGGCAGAGAGAAGCAGCGTCAGGACCATCGGCGCAGGGCAGCGGGGGACATCCCTGGTGGGGCAGGGCTGGGAGTAGCGACCCGGACCTTGGGGAAAAGGGGGACCCGAAAGGGGCCCAGGGGAAGAAGATGTAGGAGGGAGGGATGGAGGTAAGGGTACCAGCAAGGGCGCGAGCCAGAGGTTTGGAGGAGGGGAGAGGGCAGGGTCTGCGGCGAAGCGGTTAGGGAAGGGGCTGGACCAGAAGCAGGGAATGGGCGGCAGGAGGAAGCTTGGAGGCGAGGGACGGACGCTGTAGCCGAAGGGTCCAGGAGGAAGCAACCAGAACAAAGCGCGGACCCAGCTCAGGGTCAGCGAGCATCGCTCTGCAGCAGCCCCGCCCCTGAGAAGCGGGGGCCCCGATGCCCCGCCTCTCGGCCACGCGGGGCTCCTCCCCTGCGGCCGGCGTAGCCCCACCCTGCCTTTCCCTAGCCACGCCCATGTCCTGGCCAGGCCTCGCCCCTAGTCACATCCCCACCCCCTCGGCCGGATGCCGCGGTAGCGGAGTGAGAGGCCTGCCTCGGTTTCACCCTTCACACTGCAGTGTGAGTGCAACACCGTTGAGTGTGCTCCTTCCCGTAGTAGCAAAGCTATCAGGATAACGATTCTGTACAACTCTTCCGGCCCTTTATGCCTGTTTCTCAAGCCCACAACCTGCCTAGGCGGTAGGAATTAGTGTTCCCATAACAGCTGAACCGACTAAGGCCCATGGAGAAGAGATTGGCCAAAGTCACACTCTCCTCTGATTATGAAACACAAAAAGTCAGCTGGAAACTCTGAGGCTCACTTCCTCCAGGTAGTGGCAGGGCTTCCGGTGATCTGTGGACCCCTAAAAGTGGGCATGAAATCAGACGTTCTGTGTAAGTGGGCATTTTCTGGGTGGAGGGATCCTACTTCTCACAGGAGTCTAAAAGTGTGGGGACCTAGACCACTCTTTACCAATGGGAGGTCGAGACTAGGGACAGGGAGTGGCCTGCTCAAGAGCAGCAAAATACTGGAAGATTCAGGAATCAAATCTATTCCAAAGGGTTAATATACATCCAATTTACTGTTGTGAGGACCAGTTTGGGGAAATCAATGCACCCAAGAGATGAATCCAGAAACAAAAACTTTGTTCTTTTATGATTTAAAAAAAAAAGATTTCACCAGGGTGCTTACCAGCATTCCGCCTATCCCTCTTTTACTGCTCTAAATACACAATGCGTGGGTGAGCCACTCAGCCAGGGATGTGCCTGATCAAACAGATCATGGATCAATACCATGATGTTGGGTATTTATGGAGAATGAAGTTGGGGCTACTCCAGGCACAGGGCATTTTGTTTGCTTATCTCATGTAATCTCCCAACACCTCACAAAGCAAGTATTACTAGTCTCATGTTACCAAAAAGAAAACTAAACTTAAAAAAAAAAAAAGGCTCAGCAGGTTAAGCGCTTGCTTTGCAGCCCTGGGGACCGAGGATCGAATCCTGGCCCTGGCCCATGTGGACCCATATGCTGAACTGGGGTGTGCTTTCCATGCGGGAGGCCCCCAACCCAGCTCTCACCCTGCACGGCCCCCGCCCACCTGTGTGGAACAAAACCATGTCGAAAATTGATGTACAACTATGGAGACTGCTCTGGGCCCGCCCCCTTCTCTCTGTCTCTGTCTCTCTCTGTCAAAAACAATAAAATAAATCTTAAAAAAGAAAACAAAGGGGGGAAGCTTGGATGACTCAGTGGGTTGAGCGCTCACTTTGCAGTGCTGGGGACCAAGGATCGAATCCCGGCCCCGGCCCTTGCGGACCCATGTGTTGAACTGAGGAGTTCCCCCAGTTCAGTTCTCTCTCTGTCTCTGTATCTCTCTCTGTCAAAACAAACAAACAAAAAAATAATAAAAAAGAAAACAAAGGCAGGTAAAACAGGTAAAGGTGACACAGGCAGTAAGGGATGAAGTAGGCCTTGTTTCTGTCCTCCGGACCCCCTGTGCTACTCCCCTTCTGAGAGGGCCCTGAGTTTGGCAAGGATCCTGTTCACAGCGCTCTGGAGCCCGGAGTTCCAGGAATGTGACCCTGTGCTACAGCAGCCTCTGGGGTCGGAGAACTGGGGGCTGGGCTGGAGGCTGAACAAACAGAGCAGCAGAAAAGGCAGCTCCTCTTCTCTGGGTCCCTCCCTCCCTGTCCCCGCCTCGCCCTGCTTTCCTCAGGCGTCAGAGCACAGACCACGGAGCGCGCAGAACCCCATTCGCCAGGCTCACGGCTTGAGCCGCATCATGGCACCCTCGCGGTCTCTGATGTTGGCCCTGCTGGCATGGGTTGTTCTGGCTGATCAAGGTGCCGGAGGGCACTAGTGGCCATTTGGGTCAATGTTCGGTGGGTAAGGGAGGGTGGCCTGGGCTTGGCTGTGCCAACTGACAACCCCTCCCCACAGAGTCATGCAAGGACCGCTGCACTGAGGGCTTCAACGCTGATAAGAAGTGTCAGTGTGATGAGCTCTGTTCTTACTACCAGAGCTGCTGTGCTGACTACATAGCTGAGTGCAAGCCCCAAGGTGCGTTCAGAACAGCTGGGGGGGCCTGGGATCCCCTCTGGAGCTGGCGACTCACCACCACCCACCCTGCCCGCAGTGACTCGTGGGGATGTGTTCACGCTGCCAGAAGATGAGTACGGGGCCTTTGACTACTACGAGACAAACACCGACGTCCATGCACAACCGGAGAGCTCCACCCACATCCCTGACCTGCAGGCCCAGACTGAAAGGATTCCTGAGCAGGCTCCTGTTCTGAACCCAGGACAGGAGCAGGGGACCGTGGGGCCTGAGGTGGGGACCCTAAGGCCTGAGAGCACTAATCAAGGAATCTCTGAGTCCCCAGGAGAGGAGCTGTGCAGTGGGAAGCCCTTTGATGCTTTCACCGACCTCAAGAATGGTTCCGTCTTTGCCTTCCGAGGTGACTGTAGGGGGTCTCTGGGGTGGGGGTCTGTCCCAGGAGCATCCCCTTCCTTACATAACCTCCTCCACTCCAGGACAGTACTGCTATGAGCTGGATGAAGACGCAGTGAGACCTGGCTACCCCAAGCTTATCCAAGATGTCTGGGGCATTGAGGGCCCCATTGATGCTGCCTTCACCCGCATCAACTGTCAGGGGAAGACTTACCTCTTCAAGGTGCGAGGCACAGGGCCTGTGGGTCAGGGTCAAGGATAGATCCAGGGGCTGAGCGTTGTACCTAGGACTAGGGTGGGCAAGAAGACTGTATTCCAGCCTGTGATCCCTGGCTGGGGCTCTGTGAGAACAGGGAAGCCCAAGGTTTCAGGTTGATAAGCCTGGAACGGGGACCGCTGCCTTTTGTGTATGTGTGTTGGGGGACGCAGGGGAAACAACTCTGCCTGTGCCAACAGCCTGCTCAACCCTGTCCTCCTTCCCTCACCCTTAGGGTAGTCAGTACTGGCGCTTTGAGGATGGTGTCCTGGACCCCGATTACCCCCGCAACATCTCTGAAGGTTTCAAGGGCATTCCTGACGATGTGGACGCAGCCTTGGCACTCCCAGCTCACAGCTACAATGGCCGGGAGCGGGTCTACTTCTTCAAGGGTACTCAGGGGCAGAGGGGAGAATGAGCAGGCAGTGAAGCGGTCTTGGTTTTCTCCCACATGCCACTGGGGATGGGCCTCAGATGATGCCCACCTCCCCGCCAGGAGCTCCTGACTTCACAGCCGTGGCTTTCCAGCCTTGCTCATGTCCACCCCTCTCCAGGAAAACAGTACTGGGAGTATGAGTTCCAGCACCAGCCCAGTCAGGAGGAGTGTGAAGGCAGCTCCCTGTCGGCTGTGTTTGAGCACTTTGCCCTGCTTCAGTGGAACAGCTGGGAGGACATCTTTGAGTTTCTCTTCTGGGGCAGATCCTCTGGTATGCAGGCAGGGCAGGTCCTGTTTTCCCCATCAAGAGGGCTGGGAACGGGGAGGGCTGGGCTGCCCAGAGGGGTCTGTGTTTGCTCAGGCCAGACTTTGCTTCTGTTGACTTTGGGGGGAGGCTTACCTCCACCTAGACCCCCACCTTGGACTTTGCCTAGCACAGCCAAAGCCACAGCCAGCAGGAGGAGGGGCTGTGGATGAGGCAACAGGACGGATGGTGGAGGGAGGCCAGGGAGCTGGGCTCTGACACTAGCGCACTGTATGTCCTCGGGCACCTGGGGAACTCTAAGGGCCTTCAGGTCACTGGGGCATGCCACTAACCCCCTCCTTGCTGCAGGTGGTGCTGGGCAGCCCCAGTTCATCAGCGAGAACTGGCCTGGGGTGCCCGGGCAAGTGGACGCGGCCATGGCTGGTCGGATCTACATCTCAGGCTACGCTCCCCGCCCCGCCCGGGTCAAGGATGCTATGTCCAAGCGTCGCAGCCGGAAGCGCTACCGCTCACGCCGGGGCCGGGGCCGCAGCCGCAGCCACAGCCGCAGCCAGAGCTCCCGTCGGAAATCCCGTTCTCTCAGGTTCTCCATGTTCTCCAGTGAGGAGAGTGGCCTAGGAGACTACAACTATAACTATGACATAGACTGGCTGGTGCCTGCCACCTGCGAGCCCATCCAGAGCGTCTACTTCTTCTCAGGAGGTGGGAGCCCCTGCCACCCCTGGGACTGGTCTAGCGGTGGTCCTCCCTGCGGCCCCTGGTTCCCATGAGCTGAACGCGGCCCTTGGACCGCGACCACAGAAAGCCGGGCCAGTCCCTGGCTGCACTGTGATGTTCACTTGTCTTTTCTCAGGACAGGGGTGGCAGGGCCAGGCTGGGTCTTACCTCCTCTTTCCCAACCTCTCTTCCAGATAAGTACTACCGAGTCAACCTTCGCACGAGGCGCGTGGACACTGTGAGCCCTCCCTACCCACGGAGCATTGCCCAGTACTGGCTGGGCTGCCGAGCCTCTGGCCACCAGTAGGAGTCTGAGCCCACACAGCTAGAGCCTCTGCTGTTCCCCACGCCAACTCCTCCTCCCAGCTCAATAAAGGTCCCTTGGCCCTGAGTTTAAGACTGCCGTCCTGACTGGGGTGACCAGACAGGAGGCAGGGATCTGTCTGGGTGAAGGAGGGCACATGGGCTGTCAGGATGGCCTGGGGGAGGGGACAAAGCCTCCCTGTGTCTGACCCATGTTGATCTCAGAGCCATCAAAGCTGTGGGCTGGGGAAGGCCTCCTGAGCGCTAGCCCTCCTGAGCTAAGCAGCCTGCAACAACCCACCAGCAGCTAAGCAGGAGCTTAGCCCCGCTGATAGGAGCTACCAAGCTCCTCCTCCCAGCCCTGGGCTTGCTCTGCCTCTTGAAGTTGACTAGGGTCTTGGAGAAAGAAAGGGCAGAGGGGATGGGAGTTCTGGCTCAGCTTTTCTGCCATCCTGAGCCTGAAATGTGGTTAACCCAGATACTTGAGTTCCTAGGAAACTGGTCACTGTGCTCCCCCAAACCCACCCTTAGGACGAGCCTTTCTTTGAGGTCTCTGTCTTGGGTCTGGGATGTGGGTCACTGAAGTTAGGAGAAACAGGAAAGGACAGAAACTCAAAGGTTTAATTCAAATGCATCTACTTTTCTGAGTGGCCCAGAAGACTTCTGAGGACAAGTACACTGTGACAACATCTTCCTTAAAACCCCTCAACTGGACCTGTGAAACCTCCTCTGGTTCCAGGTTCCTGGACTCTATAGAAAGCCCACCTGGGCTCTCGAGGGGCTGGGGAGAAATGGTTAGATGCAGGCAAAGCTCTAACAGTTCCAAGGGAGATCCGGCGGTGGTGGCAGCTGCTCCCCAGCCCTGCCAAGGGCCGGGTGGCTCCAGCTCACCTGCTGTGTCCTATCATCCTCATCGTCCTGTCCAGCCTCAGCAGCCCAGTTCTCAGTTGTGGGACAGGTCTCCATCCCCCCTCCCCAGAAGATAGCCAGCAGCAGGGCTGAGTGGTCCAGAAGGGGCACCTGGAGTACTGAGAGCACTGGAGAGAGGGATCTCTGACTTCCTGGATGGTGTCCCGGGAGAATTTTCATGAAATACAAGATTTCAGATGCAGACTGCCAGAGTTTGCAGTTCAAGGAGTGGGGCTGGGACCTGCTTCCTCTGTGAACCCTGGAAGAGTAGGGGCCTCAAAGCTTTTGCCCACCCGTACCCCACATAGCCCCAACACTGCCCCTGGCCACCTGTCTTCCCTCCTGGACTTCCCTGCCTCACTCAACCTGGACACTAAACCTCTCCCCTACTGGAGGCGGGACCAGCCTCATGAGCATCAATCCCCAAACGGAAGGGTTTGGTGTGGGCACAGCCTTGGCATGGCCCTCTGGCTCCTCACTCTCTGCTAGCTCCATGGCCAGTCTGTGGATGCATCTCCCACAGGCAGTCTGGTGGGAAAAAGGTGGGCAGGGGAAGGATGTGGGGAAGGTGTGATGGGGGACATTTGGGCAGGGAATAGGGACTTCAGGGCATGTTGGGGGCTTTGAACTTGGGATCAAGACTCTCGAAGGAAGTCCTAGCTTGACCTCCACCTCGGCCCACAGGCCATGCCAGTGGGTTGAGTTCCCACATGAAAAGTGGACCACCTTCACCTTCAGCAGAAGGCAGCTGCTAGAGCTGGAGCGGGTATTTGCAGCATGGCCCTACCCTGACATTGGCACCTGTGGGCACCAGCCCAAGTCACCTGCCTTCCTGAGGCCAAGACACAGGCAAGCTGTGACCCCTCTCAGGGTGGGGGTACTCTCACACAACCAGCTTCTGGGTTCAACCCACAGCTCCTTCTCTCTAGGTATCCTGCCTCCAGGTTCTGCTTTTCCTATACCTGGGGGGAGAGGGTACTGGAGCAGGAAGCCTTACCAGGTGTGGTTCCAGAACCGGCAAGCCAAGAGAATCAATAATAGGAAGCCAGGGAATGCCGGAGAGCTCAACAGGTTGAGTGATTGTCTTGCAGCCATGGGGTCCAGGGATCAAATCCGGCCCTGGCCCGTCCAGACCCACATGCTGAACTGCAGCGCAGTGAAGGTTCTCGCCTATGCTGGAGGCCCCCAGTTCGGTTCCCGCCCCACGTGGCCCCACATCCACCTGTGTGGCATGAAACCATGTCACAACTAATGATGTACAACTATGGAGACTGTTCTGGACCCTCTCCCTTCTCTCTTTCTCACCTTCACTCAAAACAATAAACCTTAAAAAAGAACAGGAAGCCAGGAGGACTAATCCCCAGGCCTGAGCTCCCAGAGACGCTGTTTTCTTCCAGACACCCTCTAGCAGTCCCAGGATCCCCAAACACTAGGTCAGCTCCCACTGCCAGCAGCACACTTCAGTGCAGCTCCCAGCTTGGGTCCAGGGCAGGGTGGCTGGGGGCTAAAGCTGCTGTCTCATGGGGACCAGCTGGGGCTTCAGGGGCTCCCCTTTTTTCAGAGAGAGCTAGTCCCCAGACTTCACTAGGCAGCCTGTCTGACCTCTATGCCTCAGCCATTGTCACCAACTTGGACCACCCCTAATCCAGGTCCAGAATTTGCAGGCCTTGGCCCATCATGCCCCTTAGGGCTGGACACATGAAGTGGATCTGTGCCTTCTTTTACACAGCACATTCTCTATGGAGAGGTTTAATTCAGGGATACGTCCCTCCCACTGTCCTCCAGTCTAGATGCGGTCCTATGGACTGGGGCCTGCCTGGCTCTTACTTCCCAGCATGCTGAACCTCCTGGGACATATGCCCATTGTCTTGGCAGGAGGCCCCTTCAGAGGGATGACGTAGGGGACTGTTATCTATCTCTTGCTAGGCTTGGTCCCCACTCTCCTCACTCCAGCTCACACCACCTCCTCCCTTGACAGCAGAATGGACAGCTGTCCCTCACCATCAGGCCAGAACCTAACTCACTGCTAAGTGCGCTAGGAGATGAGAGCGCTGATCCTAATTCTAGACTATTGGGAGCTGGTCATATGCTTGACAGGGAAGGCTCTCCGGGGGCCTTGATGGCAGGGCCTCAGCACCCCCAACCTCCTGGAAGGGACAGAAATGAGATGCTTGCGTGATGTTTCGCATGAAGGCTTGTGAGCTGACAATTTGCAACATAGTGTTACAGAAAGCTAGTAAGCTAGAAACTAGAAGCAAAAAGGCTTACAAGCAAAAAAGGCTTACAAAGAAATGGCTATGTGCTTGATAAAGATGCCCTTGGACTAGGCTTAGCCGAGATAAATAATGTCTGATGTTCTCTTGTAATGATGCACATGCATATTGTAAAAGTTAACTAATAAAGCTATTCGGGGCTGTCCTTATTGAGGGGCAGTCAGCAGATAGATCATTGAGTCTGTCTTCAATTCCCACCACTCGAACTCAGGAACTTCATTCAGACAGGCTGGTCCTGGTACACTAGACTGCTGGGGAACAACCCTCTCATAGTTAGGGGACTCTCGCTTGACCTACTACTACTGGGACAAATCGATCAGAACCATGGATCTGAAGAGGAAGTGACATTAGAATAATCAAGTACAAATAGGAGCACAGGGCTTACACTGATTTAATTCTCATAAACATCAGATTGGCTGCCTCTGATGGGACTGGAGACAACATAACTGATTCAGGATGGGGTAGGTGTGCTCATGGCAGCACTGGGTTTTGGTATCACCGCCATCTGCAATACCAACTCATCTCCACATAAAACCCAAACACTGTACCTGAATCAGAATTGTTGTATGGTACAAATGAATGGGGATGAAGGCTGTTTGCTTTTGAAATTGATCTCCATCACCTAATCCCTAAGTGGGCCAAGTTCCACAGATTCTGGATGGGAGGTGTTATCCAGGCTTCTGCTAGGGTTAGTTAGGGACAGTTGCTGCCAGACCCTGGGTTCTGCTGGCAACCACTGCTCCTGGTCTCACTGGTTCCAGGGCACTCCACCAGCCTCTACTTCTGGAGCTGCTTTGCTTCAGAGAAAATGATGGAGTTTGAAATCGGATTCGAATCCTGGTTGTGCTATGTAACCTTGCAACTCTTGTCAGTCTAGGACCCTGAAAATGGGGATGGTAATACTTGTCTCCTTCCTGTTTTGGGAATGATAGCAACAATGTATATGAAGGGCTTCACGTGTTGTGCAACACACTGCAACAGCTCTCAATGCACTGTTAGTTCTCTCTTCACACAGTAGGCTATGAGAAACTGGGAAGGCCCAAACTTGTTCCTCTGGCCTCCTGCTAAGTACTCCCCTTTTCCCCTGGGAAGCCTTGGATCCAGACTGCACCAAAGAAAGCATGGTCTGGTTGAGACAGAGGAAGTGGCTGAGAAGACAGAATTCCCTTTTTTGTGATGAGAACTGGAGGATAGGCCACCCAATTTCTATTTCTTTCTTTTTTTTTTTTTTCATACTTGATCTTAGCCAAAAGACCAAGAAGTGACTTTTTTTTTAAAGATTAATTTTGTTAGAGAGAAAAATGGGGAGAGCCCAGAGCAGCCTCCACAGCTGCACATCACCAGTTGTGAGTTTCATTCCACACAGGTGGATGTGGGACCCTGCAGTTTGCAAGGCAAGCGCTCAACCTGTTGAGCCATCCTGGCATCCCTCCAATTCCTATTTCTAACTGTGCTCTTGCAGATGGAAACCACCTTGCACAGCGGCCATTTCCTTGGCAAGAACTAGGCTGTTTACCTCTCTATTCCCAGAAGCTAGCATAGTACTTGGCGCATAAAGGAGCGCTCAATGAGTGCTCAGTGCCACAGAAGCCTTCAGGGTTATGAGTAGGGGTTGGGATCAGGTAAAGACACCATTTTAATGAAAGGGGTGTGCGTGTGCATGGAATGACCCCAATCTCATTATAAGAAGATACCCTGGATCAGCTGTTTGAGGAGGCCTGTTCTTTGCCTAAAATTTGGAAGAATTCTAACCTGAATCCAGGTACCTGGGGGATGTGAAAGCTTAGGGATATGTGGCTACCCTGGCTCAGAGTTCAGCATGGCTAAGTACAGCCAGGAATTTCTACAAAGCTTCAGCAGAGTTTTTGATCTTATTTATTTATTTACTTTTTTGTTAAATTTAATGGGGCGACATTGGTCGGTAACAACTAGACAGTTTCCAGATGTACAAGTCCACATCACATCACCCATGCATCGCATTATGTGCCCACCACCCAGAATCAGGTCCCCCTCTACCACCATATATACTGTGCCCACTTTTTAATCTTTTTATTTTTATTTATTTTTTTAAAGATTTTTATTGTTTTTGAGAGAGAGAGAGAGATACAGAGAGATACAGAGACAGAGAGAAAGGGGAGGGCCCAGAACAGTCTCCATAGTTGTACAATGTACATCATTGTTTTTTCCACATAGTTTCATTTCACAGGTGGGCGCGGGGCTGCACAGGGCAGGAACTGGGCCGGGGTGTCACCCCAGTGAGAACCAAACTGGGGGCACTCCCCAGTTCAGCATATGGGTCCACACGGGCCGGGATTTTGATCCTCAGTCCCTGGGGCTGCAAAGTGAGTGCTTAACCCACTGAGCCATCCCAGCTTCCCAACTTTTTTACCTTTTTTAAAAGATTTATTTTTATTGTTTTTGAGAGTGAGAGAGAGAGAGAGAGCGAAAGCAGTCTCCTAGTTGTACGTCATCAGCGTTCGACAGTTTCATTCCACACAGGTGGGCATGAGATTGTGCAGGGTGGGAACTGGGCTGGGATGGTCTCCTGCATCATGGGAGGCATGCCCCCTCGAGCCATGGGTCAAACCAGGGGGCAAGAACTGATAACCGGGGGCCTCTCACATGGGAAGCGAACTCCAGTTCAGCATATGGGTCCACATGAGTAGGGGCTGGGATTTGATCCTCAGTCCCTGCGTCTGCAAAGCGGATACTTAACCTGCTGAGCCAACCTGGCTTCCCACCAAGCAGAGATTTTTAAACTTTATCATAAACAGTTTTGGTACCTAGAAGCATTGTAAAATGACATCTACATTTTTTTTTTCTCAGTTGCCATTCCTTTCAACCAACAAAAATCCAAAGATTTCTCGAAGTGATCTATGGTGAAAAGAAGGGTCTAAACTTTGCCTTTCTCTTATGTAGAATACTGCCCTGAGAGGCTCAGACTGGCTATGTATATCAGGAAGAAACTGGCAAACACTATAGAGGAAATGTCTACTGAGCCAATGAGTGTTTAATTTCTAAGAGATGAGTGCTCTGGGGGGAAAAAAAAAAAGACCACAGGACCTCATGTAGTGAACAAACAAAATGACGAAGTCTACTATTAGAAATAGACTGTACAATTCTTAGAACTATGAAAACTTTGGGCTTTTGTGTTGTCACAAATGTGAAATAAAAGTATACTGAATCCAATAAATATTTATTGGATAAATAACTAATGCTGGTATCATTTTTAAATGCCTTATACAGATTCTATCATCTTATCACCAATCTAAGTTCTAGAAGTCTAACATTACACAGAGACTTCTGGAACACCTAGTAGTCTTTGGCACCGTTTAACAGAGGAAGGACCACAACAGGTCATTTATCTTTCTCAGCCTCAGTTTTGTCTTCTGGAAAAGGGGATTAAGACTATTTCCATTTCCAACCTCCAGGATTGTTGTGAAGGCCAAAAGCAACTACGGGGGAAGCCGGGATGGCTCAGTGGGTTGAGTGCTCACTTTGCAGCGCCGGGGACTGGGGATCAAGTCCCGGCCCCGGCCCCTGTGGACCCATATGCTGAACTGGGAAGCTCCCCCAGTTCAGTTCTCGTTCTCTCTCTCTGTCTGTCAAAAATAAATAAATAAATAAAATATTTAAAAAAAAAAGAATGAAAATATTTTAAAAAAAAGCAACTATGTAAAACAATTAGTCGATTGTGAGCTTTTACATGCTTTTTTTTGTACTTACCCAAACATGTTTAAGAACTCACATAAAATGTCCTACATTAGGCTTATGCATAATAATATACAGAAATATTTGTAATATATATATTATGTACACATATTCATATATAGTCATACACACATATATCTGTCTCTGAAAACAGTCCCTGTCCACAAGGAACATCTCCTTTACTAGGTGAGATAATCCACATTAGGCATACTCTCCCCACAAACACAAGTACAAGAGATTTTGCATTTAAAAGCTAATAAAACTATTTTGCCATCTGAATTGTTTTCATTTTTGGAGGCAAAGAGTGAAGAGAAAGTGGAAGTTTAAGGAGGGCTGGTGACTGGTATAGAGACAGGCAGAAGCATTTAGAAAATCCAAAAAAGGCAAGAAGGAATAGGATGAAGATAAAAACTAAAATTCCAAAGAGGTACCATCCTGTATCAACCTGTTTTTCTCGCATTTGGTGTCCTCTGATCAGTTTTTCTTTCAGCACAAACTGGAGAAAGGGAATCCTTTCTGCCTTCTTGGGAGACTTCAGAACTAAGTTACAGGTCTGCATCAAGGATGTGTGGAGCAAGGATGATGACCGATTTGTGCACATGGACAAGTTCAAGGTAGTATGGACTACTTCTGGGAAGGCCTGGATTCCATTTACTTCTGATGGAAAAAATCCAAGCCCAGCCATGCCCAGATGGACTGGTAAAGGCAGATGTCAGGAGAAGGTAATGGCAGCCCAGTTCTTTTCAGTTGGTGTCTGAGTCTCCTTTTCTGCTCCCTCTGGCAACCGACAGAGGATAGGGTTGCCCCCAGGAACAGCAGATAGCCTTGGCTTGGCCCTGACTAATCAGAGCTGAGTATAAAGAGCTTGAGAGGTTGACTTGAGTCAGTGGCTGGTACCTGAAAGCCTGGAGCCCTTCCAAACCCTCTCCAGACTTGATGATGAAGCATCAGTTATAGCTCCCCCAACTCGCCTTCCATCACCCGCACCATGACATAAAGTTCGGCCAGACCTACCACAGAGGCGACGATCAATGCAGCCAGTATTCGCTGGGGAGGGAGAGAGCCAGGCTCAGGGAATGAAGGCCAGCCTCTAGCACCTCTAATAAGGATGGAGAGGTCATCAGCCTGGCCCATAAGTTGTGGGGAAGGGAAAAAAGAGGATTCTCTTGAGGTTATTATCTACGCTCATGACTACTGGAGAGTTCAAATGTTCCTCTTATTTACTGCATAAATACTTGCTGAATACCTCATCTATGCAAGGCATTTTCACGCACACCACCCTTATCCCACTAATACCCCCCTCTGGAGCACCCTACCTTGCCCAGTGTGTACTTACCGAGGCTACTTCTGTGAAGACATACTGGCTTCCAAGGTAAGTACAGACAAAGGCAGCTGCCACCGTGACAATGAAATTAAAGATGGTGATGACCAGAGCCTTCACTGACCTCACTGTGAGGAGGAACACAGGGAAGAAACCTTTAGGTCAGCACCCCCAGGAGGCCCTCTTATCTTATGGCTACCTCCCCCTTCAACTGGGGTTCCTTCCAACAGCAAGCCTGAATAACTCAGGCTCACTTCCAGAGCACTGAGGTAGGAAGGACTACCATGACTGATCTGATTTCCTAGTACTTCACCTTGCTTTCCAAGGTCACTGAGAATCCCACCATGCCTTGAATCCTGGGAAAAAGAAAAAAGCAAGTGATTTCAGAATGAAAGCTCACAGGCAGCCCAGAGAGTATCCGCTTGTCAGTCTGGGCTCAGCCCTCTTTATTCCCTCAAATATTAACTGTATTTTCCATGAATTCTTTTGTCTGGGACTGGTTGGATTCTTTTCTGGACTACAGATCAGAATTTCAGAGGACATAGGCTCCCAGTTCCCATCTACCCCTCTCCTGCCAGGGCATGAGCATGTCAGAGGACAGTAGAGAGCCCTGTCAGAAAAAAGGCTCCAAAGCCCACCCCCACAACTTTTTTAAATTTTATTTCATTACATTTTTATTTTTTAGATTTCTTTTGTTTTGAGAGAGGGTGTGGGAGAGGGAGAGAGAAGGGAGGAGGGCCCAGAGCAGTCTCCATAGCTGCACATCATCAGTTGTGACATGGTTTCCTTCCACACAGGTGGATGTGGGGCTGCGCAGGGTGGAAACTGAACTGGGGAGCTCCTGCATGGGAGGCTAGAATCTTCGTCACCATGCCATCCTGGCTGTTACCAGTTGCACCACAGTTTAGTATGTGGGTTTGCATGGGCTGGGGCCACAAATCGATCCCTAGACCTCGTGATTATAAGGCCAGAGCTCAACTACTGAGCTATCTTGATATCCTCTACCTCCACAACTTTTAAGAATCAGCTGCCATCTAAGCCCAGAGTCTCAGTGAATGAGTTAGGAATTATATTTGGTTTGTATATAGCACATAGTTTTTATGCTCCCTGAATAGTATACAAACCAAGTTTCCACCTTGTTTCTTTCTTCTGTGCCTCTTCCCAGCTCAGGTCCCTGTTTTCTGGGGCTACTCAGGCCCTTACCTGATAGGTGACATTGCAGGTGATCCTCTTATATTCCTCATTAGCAAGCTGTATCTTAATTTTCTCCAGACGGGCAACTAGCTCTGGGTTCTAAGGCGGAAAAATCAAATGAGAATGATATTCCCAGTTTGTTATGGAAGCATGTCATAATGACTGGTTTCAAGGGGCAAAGCACTGCTAAGGGTATCAAGAGATCCAGGTACCAATTCTGCCTCCACTGCTTTGGAAACTGTTTTATTTTTTCTATTTTCCAAGCTGCCAAACACAGAGGACAATATCTGGTTCCCCAATCCCAGCTCCCAAAGATTTAAAAGACAAATTTTTGAGCCTAACAGGTGATCTATAAATCTGGATGTAAATCAATCAATCAATCAATCTAGATGTATCACAAATAAGCCCAACTCAGCCAACACCCACTCCCATAAATATATCCCTTACATACCCTAGGAGGCTTCACTACCTCTGGGAGATAGATTTCACTGCCTTCTAGGAGCTCATGAAGGTATAGTGTGGAATCTGGAAAGAAAAGATTTCCCAAAATGTAATGATCCATAGAGCTGAGGTCAAATGATTCAGATCAGGAAAGGGTTTGGTCCTTTTATTCTTTCTATTAAAATAAAGCATGGCCATTCCAATACCAATTCATCCGGGATTATTTTCAATTGGGAAAAATTTAGGACAATTCCATATAATCACCTCCGAGTGCTGCATGGCTGAGTTTGTCAGCTCTCAATTACCCCACCAATGTCACAGCTTAACAGGTAAGCCATTTACATTTGCCTTTAGGTTAGGAAATTTCTGTAGTCACCATAGAACTCACCTAACTATTTAAGTCATAGTGATGCTGAAGACACTGTATTAAATGATCTCTAAGGTTCCTTTTAGTTCCCATAGTTAAGCACTCTACCCTCTGTGCTTCTGGGTGGGCTGTGTTAATTCTGGCAAAAGATCTTTTATACTAGTTTGTCCTGTTCCACCCTTTTCAATTAAGGGAACTGAAGCCCAAGGAAAAGAAATGTATCCTCCAAGGGAAGTTAGCGGCAGAGCTAGGGCTAGAATTCAGATGTTAGCCCCAGTTTAGACCTTTCAAAAACACAGCTTTATCATCCCATCTTTAAAAAAAATAATAATAATCATTTAACCACTTTTGCTTTTGAGATGAAAAGAAAAGCAGACTCCCAAGCAGGACAAGCTCACTATGTTAACTTGGTTTTTTTTTTTTTAAGATTTATTTTTGTTGTTTTTGACAGAGAGAGCCAGAGAGAAGCGGGAGGGCCCAGAGCAATCTTCATAGTTGCTCATCATTGGTTTTTTCCTAGTTTCATTCCACAGGTGGGTGCGGGGCAGAAACTGGGCTGGGGCGATGAGAACTGAACTGGGTGCACTTCCCAGTTAAGCATATGGGTCCCCATGGGCCAGGGCCCGGATCCAATCCTCGGTCCCAGGGGCTGCAAAGTTCGCTTAACTCACTGAGCCATCCTGGCTTCCCCCTAACTTGGTTTTTTTTTTTTTAAATATATTTTTATTTATTTATTTTTGACAGAGAGAGAGAGAGAGAGAGAGAGAGAACTGAACTGGGGGAGCTCCCAGTTCAGCATATGGTTCCGCACGGGCCAGGGCCGGGATTCGATCCTCCGTCCCCGGAGCTGCAAAGTGAGCGCTTAACCCACTGAGCCATCCCGGCTTCCCCCTAACTTGGTTTTTAATGCGTCTTAAAAGGGAGAAAGTGAACCTGTGACATGGTACTGGATTACAACTTTAACTTCCTCAAGGATCAGGTGAGCCTGGAAATGGAGACTCTCAAGAGAGCAAAAACTGCACAAGTACATCTTGTAATAGACGAGGAAACCCTATGTCAATTGTAAAGGGAGTGGGTTGCCCTCGGATGCAGGAGGTGGCTCGGGTTGGTTCGATGACCGTCCGCGGGCGAAGGAGAATGATGGATTTTTTCCCCTCAGAAAGAGGATAGAGATGGAAAAAAGACCTCAGGTGGGAAATGACTTCTGAAAGAAAGGAGCGACTCCGGACTGGAGAATGGGCCTCACCCCTCTCTCTCAGGTACTGGTGAAGATCCCGGATCAGGCGGAAGGAAACCAGGCTTGAGGTAGCACGGGGACGATCACCACCGTTGTGCTTCTTCCTCAGCGTGGCCTCAAGCTCCGCCCGCAGCTTCCGGGGCAGCTGCTCTGGCTCCAGCTCCCCGCCGGGGCCCATGGCGCGAACCAGCCGGTCGCCCGCAAGCAAGAAAGACGCCATAGCTAGCCCTCGATCAGGTGACCGCGAGCCTGGACTTCCGCTAGTCGTGCACCGGAAGCTCAGCGCTTGAGGGGCGGGACCAGGCGGGGCAGAGGGCCAAGGGGGCGGGGCGCGGCGCGGGGCAGTGTGGGGCGGGGGCGGGCCGCCGCCGGGCGGCAGGTCAGTGTCAGCAGCCAGCAGGCGCTGGGCCGGGACATGGCGGGCTGCGTGGGCCGGCGGGCCCTATCTGTGGGTAGCCGCTGGTGGTCTCGGTCGCTGACCGGGGCTCGGGGGCCGAGGCCGCTCTGTGCGGCGGGTGGCGCTGGGGCCTTTTCTCCAGCGGCGACCACGACGCGGAGGCACCTCTCGTCACGGTGAGGGACGGAGCGCGGGGCCGGGGCCCGGATCCTAGGGAGAGTGTTCCCGGCCAGGGAGGAGGCCAGGAGGCCCGGTCAGCTGAGGGTGATGAGAGTTGGACCTAGAAGAGGGTCCTGGCTGGGAGCCGACCTGTGCTGCCTGGGATACTTGCCAAGAGCCGAAAAGAGAACGTGGTCCTGAGCCCTGGGTTGTGCCGCGCTCACTCGGAGGGGCAACTAGTAATCTTACCAGAACGCATCCTGCCTCCCCAAATGAGGGTCTCTGAGCGCCGCTGTTAGTGGGCAGCTTTTAATTAAGCTCTCGGGCTTTTGACTTGAACCCCCAGCCTGGAATTGGATTAAGGCTTTCCTTAGAAAGATGCTCCAGGTGGGAAACAGGACTCATGAGTCTGAGCCCTGCATGGGTCCCAGGTTTTAGTATGACCTTGGGGAGACTGGTCCCCTCCACGTGACTTGGAGAAGGGGGCTTGAGGCCATGGGGATGTTGTGAACGTTGTCTCTAGGGATGGGATAGGCAGTCATATTGGGGCTGGTGGATCGAGTGGGAGGAATTATATTGTCCACATCTCCAAAATAGTAAGAATAAGTGTTTTGAAGGGCCCCTAGAAAGAGCATTTGTTCAAAGAAGTCACTGAGGTGACCTTTTCATGGCTGAGATTAGGCACTCATACTGGGGGGAGATGATAACTTTGAAATTTAAGGCCCCTGTGAAAATTGATGTAAATATGAACAAAAACTAAGATTGAGAGACTACTAGGTGCAATGTAGGAAATCTAGAGAGAGGGGGATTAAGCTCTTCAAGGGCAGGGGGAAGACACGGACATGGCATTATAATACAGAACAAATATATTTTGAGCTCTTATGTAGTAGGCTTTGGGGGGGGGGGTACAAGGGGCTAATCAGACACAAGCATTGCTCCCAGGGAACTTACAGTCTCTAATGGAGATAAGACATGGACACAACTGAAATGCAAAGTGGAAACGGCAGTTAAAATGCTGTGGGAAGTCTGGAGGGTGGCTCAGGGAAGAAAGGCAAGTACAGTTAAGCAGGGTATGAGGACCCGATATAGGAATACTGATAGTGAAGCAGTCAGACTTAACATGGAAACCAAGGAGGGACCTGTGGCTGGACCTCAAACGAGAATAGTCAGAATCCCTGGAATGGACCCTTCCTTGCTTTAGCTGTCCCCACTACCCTGACCCTTCTCTGCTGTCATTGCCCTGGCCCCTTAGTATCCATCCTAGTAGCTTTTTCTGATGGATGAATCCTATTACCTCCTCAGATGTTCAGTTGCTTGTTTTCCTTCCTAATTAGAAACCGACCAGAGGGCAAAGTTTTGGAGACAGTTGGTGTGTTTGAGGCACCAAAACAAAATGGAAAATATGAGACTGGACAGGTGAGTGCTGGGCTGGGTCGTCCTTCGTTTTTGTGGTGTGCTCTGCTGAAAGGGTCAAGTTTGGTAATAGGCCTGAATGTTACAATTTTCTGACTTGGTGTTTGGTGCCAGACTAGAATCACAAGTGTTTAAAGGTGGGTTTCCATTTTCCTGGATTTGAATGCATTTCATCTATCAATAGGTTCTCTCTCCAAGTTAGTGTGGACAGAGATGGTTTGGACTATAGTGAGGAGAGAGCCAATTTACTGAGGAATCCTCTAACAGTGGATGGTAGGAAGCCAGTGGAAGGAACTTCCAGAAAAGCAAATCTTTGATGCTTTGTCATAGTTGAACTTTTCAGGGCTGTAAGCTCTGGTGTGAGGTTCTTTTTCTGTATCAGCTTTGTGCCAGATCCACTGAAATGGATTTAGGCCCCTTGTAGGTAAGGAGGACTTTTGTTTAAAACAGTTTTTGGTTTTTTTTAATGTTTACAATGGACTGGGCATTGTGCATTGGAGTTAAATCAGAAAGCAATGCCTTCATGGAGTTGACAGTCTAGAAAGGAATTATGAGAGGCAAATGGTCAATGGCTGTACACTTTGCTAAGTGGAGGGAGGTCAGGAAATGCTTTCTAGAGGCTTATGCTATAGCCTAAAGGATGAGTAGAAGTCAGCCAGGTGAAGATGGTGGTAAGAGTATTCTGAAGTTGGTCTGAGTGGATCACAGAGTTCAAGGAAAAGAGTGGTAAGACCTTGTGCTGGAGTTGGCATTCTTGTGCTGCTTAGTGGTCTGGGCCCCTCTGGATGGACTTGCTGGACCGCAGCTCACTGAGGCCTCTCTTTCCGCTCAGCTTTTCCTTCATAGTGTTTTTGGCTACCGAGGTGTCGTCCTATTTCCCTGGCAGGCCAGACTGTATGACCGGGATGTGGCTTCTGCAGCTCCAGAAAAGTAAGTTTCTCTGTCATTATGCCTCACAATGTCCTCAGCAGGAGGCCTGACTCATGGGAGACATATGTAATTGGGATCCCAGGGGTGAAGACAGCATTGTCCCGGGCCTTAGGAACAGCCCCAGAGTATTTCCCTGGCACTAGTAGAGACAAAAGTGCTGAGTGCCAGGGACAATCTTAAGCAGAGAGTCCCTTTGGGTCTCCCCAGGATGCTCTTCCAGGCTATTCTCAGTTTGCATTATGATTACCCAAAAGGCATTTGGGGGACTAGTCTTGATGTTCAGCTAGAATCTTCCTGATTCTCTTATCATCTTCAGAGTACGTTAAAAAAGAACATGCCCAGTTCCATTAAATGATCACAGACAGCCCCTGGGATGTGTGAAGAGTGGGTTGCTCTGGGCTCTGGGAACTGAGGCAGCAGTTTGATTTTCTCAACATGGCCCTCTTCCAAGAGGCAGCCAGTGAGTGAGACCAATGATGACTGTGTGCTATGGGTCCTCCACGGTCCATTGTTTGCTTCTGCCTAGGGAGAAGCTGGGCTGGGTGTTGCTGAGCAGGTACCCAGCTGGTGCTAAAGGTCCTTCATATCAGGCACTGGTGTGTTTAGATGAGGGGTAGAGAGAATAGGCAGACTTCTATTGCTCAGGGTTGTCTTGGGCTTCTACTCTGTAGAGCAGAGAATCCTGCTGGCCATGGCTCTAAGGAGGTGAAAGGCAAAACTCACACTTACTATCAGGTGCTGATTGATGCCCGAGACTGTCCACATATAGTAAGTAAGCAAGAGGCTGGGCCTGGGGTTCCTCTTCATGGGAAAGACCTGAACCCTGATGGGGGTAGAGGGAGGAAGGAGGGTCAAACAGAGCCCAAATCAGCCCTGGGCCCAAAGTCCTTAGGACTGGAGAGTGACTAAGAAAGTCTGACTTGCTTCTTGCCGTAGTCTCAGAGATCTCAGACAGAAGCTGTGACTTTCTTGGCTAACCATGATGATAGCCGGGCCCTCTATGCCATCCCAGGTAAGTGTGAGCATCTGAATGGTGCCTGTTGGAGGAGGGGGTGTGGTGGCACTGAGAGGATTCTGATGCCTTTCTGATGTCCTTTCATCTGCTGGGAGGGATTTAGTTACGAGAGCAGTGGTGCCAGGGTCATCTTACCTTGGGACAAGGCCAGGAATTGTGTTTCTTCTCAGCCCTGTGGGTGAGTTTTACTGTTTCTTTGCCTCTCTGTGCTAGGCCTGGACTATGTCAGCCATGAAGACATCCTCCCCTATACCTCCACAGATCAGGTTCCCATCCAACATGAGCTCTTTGAAAGATTTCTTCTCTATGACCAGACAAAAGGTAATCTCAAAAAGACAGGCTGGAAAGGGATGGCTCTTTTTGCAAAGACAGCATCATAGAAGTTAATTTCAAAGCTGTTTCCATAACTTTATTCAACCTTCCATTAGACCTGTCCAGTAAATGGCTATACTCTCCTCTAGATACGGAAACTGAGGATCAGGGACAATGAGAAGGGACTTACAAGATGCTAGTTAATGGCAGAGCTAGATCTGGAAACCAGGGCTCCTAACTCCCAGTCCAGTTCTCTTCCCACAATTGTCACATACCTCCTCAGGGCTTATTCTTGGAAGCAACTTGTTGCCTTCTTTCGGCCTGTGATTTTGCTTCATGCTCGGGCATCTTATTTACCTGGGCCATCACTGGGGGCAAGCATTTTCTAGGAGGGGCAGTTGGAAAGTAGGTGCACTGCCCTGAACTCTGGCCTGGACTAACCAGTCATCCTCTTGTCCCAGCACCCCCTTTTGTGGCTCGGGAGACGCTACGGGCCTGGCAAGAGAAGAATCACCCCTGGCTCGAGCTCTCTGATGTCCACCGGGAGACCACTGAGAATATCCGTGTGACTGTCATCCCCTTCTACATGGGCATGAGGGTATGTGCCCAGCCTGGGCCCCTGGATTCTGTGTGTTGTCCCCCTGTGTGACTGTTGGAGCAGGTTCCAAATTTCAGCCATGCGCCTTTGGTTCTGCTTCTGAGTGCTGCATGTATTGGGTGGGGTTGAGCAGCCTCTTGGCAGAGGTTGACACCAAGACCTAGAGCAGGGAAACCCTCAGGTCCCAGGAGACGTCCTCCAGGCTGACTCTTCTCTTCTGGCTCAAAGGGAGCTGTGTATGTTTGTGAAGAATATACATGTTTAAATCTGTACAGGCTGATCTTCACACTTTTTATGCATTAGTCAAACATTTATTGAGCTATTTCTTACCTGGCTGTGAGGTCCTAGGGGGATGCAAATAAAATTAGGACACTGTCCCTCATGGTAGTGGGGGCATTTCAACATATGCCATACCAAGTACTTTAATAAGGTTGGGCTATGGAGGGGCCGAGGACAGCAGCCTGGGCCAGCAGTGATGGGGTGGAGGGGTGGCAGCTGGCAGGGAGGGTGGTCCAGAGAAAGGGAAGGTGCCTGTGGCTGGTTTCCGTTGGCATTCAGCTCTCCTGGTGATCTTTTTAAAAAGGATTTATTTTTATTGTTTTTGACAGAGAGAGAGAGAGAGAGAGAGAGAGAGAGATACAGAGACAGAGAGAAGGGGGAGGGCCCAGAACAGTCTCCATAGTTGCACATCATCAGCTTTTCCACATAGTTTTATTCCACAGGTGGGCGCAGGGCTGCACAGGGCAGGAACTGGGCTGGGGTTTCACCCTGGTGAGAACTGAACTGGGGGCACTCCCCAGTTCAGCATATGGGTCCGCACAGGCCGGGGCCAGGATTCGATCCTCGGTCCCCAGGGCTGCAACCTGAGCCATCCTGGCTTCCCCTCTCCTGGTGATCTTTATAGGATGAGGCGGAGGGAGGCCAGAGATGGATCCAGGGGAGCTGTTGCCCCAGTGGGCTTGTTGGCCATAGCTCAATCATTATCATCCACAGATATTCGCAGCATGGTTCTGTCTTCGCAAACTTTCTGGAATCCATCTACCCCATTAGAGGGATGTTGATCAGAACGACTTGGTCTTGCCTTCTGGGACTTAAATTCTTTGTTTTTTCCCTAGGAAGCTCAGAATTCCCATGTGTACTGGGTGAGTGTCTCCCTTGGGGCGGAGGTGCCCAGGAGGGGTGCCTGGTGCGGGGGCAGGTTGGGAGGTAGAGTGGGAGTGGGGCCTATGCAATGCAGATGTTAGCCTTTGTTGCCTTTTGCTCTCCTATAATTCTGGGCAGGCTAGCCCCAAGTTTCCTTTCTCAGATATGAACTCTCTCCCCACTCTCACAGTGGCGCTACTGTATCCGTTTGGAGAACCTTGACAGTGACGTGGTACAGCTCCGGGAGCGACACTGGAGGATATTCAGTCTATCTGGCACCTTGGAGACAGTGCGAGGTCGAGGGGTGGTGGGCAGGGTGAGCATCATTTAGCCAATAAAGCCCAGTTCCCGGTTCTGTCCAGCAGGCCTGGGAGCTTAGTTCATGGTGGTTAAGGACAGAGGCTCCCTATGTGAATGCATTGGTGAGAAACCTTAAACCCTGTGAAATCGGTTTCTTACAACGCATTTCACAAATGAAGACATTGAGACCATTATCCATAGCTGTAGTAGTGGCAGGACCTAGATTTGAATCCAAGTGAGTCTGACATCAAAGCTGGTAGATAGATTTTGTTGCCAGTACAGTGCCTTTAAAAAAAAAAAAGGCACCTCCCCACTACTCCCAGTTCTTCCTGCGCCTCTTTATATGCTTACATTTTCACATTTTCTGCTGGTCCCTGAAAAGATCTGATTTTGCAATTCCTATACTACCCTACTCTGTCTCCTGAGAAAGTCACAAGTGGCCAGGGGTCAAGTTTAACAAGCATTTACCCAAGTCATCAGGGACTTAGGGAAGCAAGGTGGGATAGTAAGAATAGGGCTTTGCAGTTATAATTTGGCTTCAAATGCCAGCTGTTCTTTACTTGCTGCATCACTTTGAGAAAAGTATTTAACCAGAATTCAGTCTCTTACTGCTGAAATGGAGATCATACCTTATGAGTACTTGGCAACTGAAGTCAGCAAAAGGTTTGCAGGAGCCCCGTGATGGTGCCTGGCACTTAGGCACTCAGTGAATAGGCACTGGAAGGGGTGTTGACAGAGCAGGTCCTGGGCTGGCGTCTTTGCTGTGCCCTCAGACATTTAGTCTGAGACGATCTTTCCCAGAGTCAGAATAAAAGGCCCAGGTCCATGGCTGTGCAGTGGAGGAAGCACTAATACGCAGTCATCGTGGGAGGCATGAGGGGACATCCAGCCCTGACAAACTAGCAGTCAGCATCTGGCCCTGGGGTGCAGGGTGCTTGTGCGGCCTGACTATTTTGCCTGAACCCTCAAGGAACCGGTGTTATCCAAGGAGCAGCCTGCGTTCCAGTACAGCAGCCACGTCTCCCTGCAAGCTTCCAGTGGGCACATGTGGTGAGTGTGTTGGGACAGGGGCAGCTCAACTCCACAAACACAAGCTACAGGTTGGAAAAGTGGGAGCTTATAGCTTGCAGTTAATTCTAGGCCAAGTTAAGTCCTTAGATGGAGACTTGTCTGTTTTTTTTACAACCATCTATTTTCCAGTCCCCTGTGGTTTTTTGGACTGAGGACTTAAGCTACAGGAGCCTGGTGATTTGATAGTGCACTGAGATGCCCACATAGTTGGTCCCCGCCCCCCAATGTTTCTCTCCTTATCCTGAAAAGTGTAGTTGGGTAGCTTATGCAGTAATGCATCTAAGGGCCAGAATCAGGACAGCTGTGTATCTTTTCATTAAGTCTAGGAGGGGCGTTTGGGTTTCTGGACCAGTGTTATCCTGGTTTGAACCAGGCAGAAGAGAGCCCAGGCCTGCCTCATCCTGCTGTGGTTCTTGAGCTGAAGACAGGGCTATCCAGACCCTCAAGATGTCCTCAGCCCTCACTCCCTCTAAACCAGCTTCTCTGACCCACAGGGGTACATTCCGCTTTGAGAGGCCTGATGGTTCCCACTTTGATGTCCGGATCCCTCCTTTCTCCCTGGAAAGCAATAAAGATGAGAAGACACCGCCCTCAGGCCTTCACTGGTAGGTCAGCTGAGGCCATTGAAGAACAGCTCTCATCCCACAATTGCTGCAGAACTCTGTCATGGGCCACAGTGGATCTCTTCATCGCTTGCACCATTTGATTGTGGGTTGTTTTTTTTTGGCGTGTGGGCTGTTTTCTCCAGAAGACCTCTATGTAGGACTCCTCCAAAGTAGCCGCCTCTAGACCTTTCCACCAGGAACTCTGTTCAGCTGCCACAGGCTTGGAGTTTTTGGGCCTGTCACATTGACGTTTAAAATGTGAGGTTTTGTCAATAAACCAGTGCACGTTTGGCCACCCTTGCTATTGCTGCCTCCAGGGATTTGGGCTCCCTTTTTGATCAAGTGGGTACCCTCGATTACTTTCCTTGTTCTTCCAGGAAGCTGCCCCTTATACTAGGGCATGTGTTTCCCTCTTGAAGCTGGAGTTTGGCTGGATGTCTCCCAGGGTCACTGTGCCTCTCAGCCAGTGGGGTTGGGGCTGAACTGGACTCTTGTTCTTTACCTTCTGCCAAGTGCAGTGTAGGCCAGCAACAGGGTCAGAGGGGTGACCTGATTCTTAGTGCTGGCCAACCACTAGCATCTGGGGCCTCGGGCCTGGGAGAGGAATGAGAAAGTCAGGTTTCTTGGAGCAGTGGGCTTGCCAGCCACAAGCACGAGCACAAGTTTGTCAAGCCTCCAGGTCACAAATGCAGAAATTCAGCCAAGGAGCTTTAGGTATGGATGACAAATAAGCCAAGCTACTTTCTGAGCTTCTCACAGATCTCTAAGAACCAGAGATGAAATGTATGCATTTTACCCTGATTCTTAAAGAGTTCTTGCTCTCCCACTACCATAGTGATTGTTAAATAGGTCATTCTAGTCTTAAATTAACATTAAATCTGTTTCACCCTTTTTAGTGTTGTCCTTAATCTTCCATCAGGGGGAGCCTGGGTTGCAGAGCAACTGAGTACAATCAGACATAACTGAGGGAGAACACAAGCTCAGGTGAACACAAATAAAAGAATTAGGTCCACAGCAGTGAGTTGCCCAAGCTATAAGCATTTTAAGCATGACGCTGTACCGCTGCAGTGTAAACATAATTTTATTAGAAATTAGTGTTTGTTTCCATCACCTTCGCTGAATAAGAAAGAACTGTAGTTATGTGTAAAGTTTTTTTAATGCCAGGACCTGTGCCACCCTTCAGGCAGACCTTGGTCATATAACAAACTGAATAAAACCAATGCTGGTACACGTGGTTAACACCAGGCTTCCAGTTTTCTCAGAACTGCTGAGGTTTGACTTTCATCCATATTTTCTGTGTACTTTCCCCATGGCTGCTCCAGAGTTGAAAAATTCACACAACCAAGAGCTGCTTTCTGAACAGGGCTGGGAAACTCAAAATTCTCTAAACCCTTATACCACAAAGTCTGATTTAAAAAGTTATGATTACTTCAGTGACTTCAATGTTAGTATTTTTCTTAAGACCAAGGCAATATTTTTGATCAGAGAAAGTGCGTAGAGTCCCAGACTATCATGTTTTCTTAGGAAGAAAGACTAGCTACCACTGAGACAGCAGAGGATCTGAATGTCAACGCAGTAAAGAGACTACAGGGGCTGTGAAGGTCAAAGGACAATCATTAAAATAACCTCCGTGGGGAGCTGAGACTTGGGAGTATTAAAGGACTTCCGGAGGTAGCTGAAGAAATAAAATAGGCCAGTAGCCACAGGCAGAGATTACGGGTTCTCTGGGAAAGCCACAAAGCCAAAGCCAGAATCTGGCCAAATAAATGGATTTGTCTTCACTCTGTTACTTCAGCGAGGGCTATAAGCACTGTTTATGGCTGATCTTACTAGGTACTTCACCTGAAGGTCTTCATACATTCAAAACTGTGACAATTGTAAAATACATGATTAGTTACATTTCGTCTGCCCCATCATATCATTGTAAGGTCCTTGTTGAGTGTCTACTAACCCTGGCCTGGCATTTGTCCATAGGCTCTATGGTGTCAGCCATGAGCAGTCCAGGCCACTCTGGGGTTAATAGTAAGAGTAGTGGAGAGAGATGAACTTGATAACCTATGTCCTTTTCCGAATGAGTGGGTATTGCTAAGTGGCTATATTGCTTTGTTGGGTGGCTGAACACTCCCTCCTTGATGGCATTCCTTTGGAAAAGAATTCAGATAAACAGCTTCCCAAGGGCCAGGCTAAACAAGGGAATAAAAACCAAAACCCTAAAGAGGAACTCACACTTGCCCAAGAAGTGGTGCTTGGCATCTCCACAGCCAAGTTACCCAACAAGAAAAGTGAAGAAACCTTTCAAGGGGCTTTGGCTGCTCACATCATCCTGTGTTTAGACTCCCCACTGGGCAGAAGCCCCATCTCAGGCCAGAACACAGAACTAATAGCACGGATGGGGGTGGGGCAGGTGTATGGCCAACACTGGCCAGCCACCTTTGCACAGGGCTGTCGGGAACGCAGGACTGCACCCACTGCCGTGGGCTTCAGAGTGTTCCTGCTGTAGCTCCTGCTCCTGGCCCCTAAAATGGCTCTGTGGCCTTACAGGAAGGACAGCATGCCTTAGAGAGAAGGGTGAGAGAATAAAAAAGCAGCCATGCTAGACCCTAGGAGTCAGTTACGTGACTGAGATATTGGGGTAAAATGTCCTTTCTCACAAGGGTGTTATTAGGACCACAGGTCCCAACTTACACATCCTTCCTCAGTGCTCTCTGGGCCGGCTGCTTGGCCAGTCTGCCAAAGCTGGTCAGTGGTTTTATTGCTTCTGTTGTCCCCTAGGGAAGAGGGGATTAGGATCAGAAAAAGACAACATGGGTCAGGGGATACAAATATGAACAAAAGTACAAAGTGCTTTAAAGAAAGATCCCAAAGGCATTGAGATGGGTCCAGGGTTCTGCCTTACCCAGGTTCTTGGCACCCTGGAGGGATAGCAGTCCCCTCATTTGACCCAGATTATTTAAAAACAAACTCACAAAGCCTGTGCTTAAATACATTAGGAACAAAATGAGCCCCACCTTCTAAAGAACAGCCTCCATAGCACCAGCAGCCACCTTCTCCACAGAATGAACCCATTCCCCCTGGGCCTCAGCTGAAGACTAAATGTAGCCCTTCAGTAGAGCAGAGTCCAAGGGGAATGTTCTTAGCAGGAGATGGGCAGGCTGGTCCACTCAACCCATGGGTAGAAGTGGCTCCCTGTCAGGCAGGCGAGGAGACGCTGAGCAGAGGCCAGGATTTAGTCATCTTGAAGTGCTCAGGGAGCAGGGCAGAGGAATGTGGTTCTTCCCTTGCTTAGGACCTCTGACCTCCCAAGACAAGGCCAGTCATGCCCTGGTGTTGGAGCAGAGACCCAGCCAGCAGCAGTGTGGGTTGGCTAGTGGGGTGAGGTTCCACAGGAAGGAAGACGGAGTCCTGTGCCCTGACTCCCTGAGAGTCTCGTCAGTCACGATGGGCAGACTGGTGGCCAAGCTGCCAGTCATCGTAAGTGCTATAGCGCTTGACATGGATGCGGCGGACACGGTCCCGGAGTTCAAAGGTCTCCTCGTCTTCACTGGGGGAAGCTTGGCTGCGGCTACGGCTTGTGGCCTCCAACAAGGAGTTGTCAGGGATTCGGGGGGTCTCATAGAGTAGGACATTGAGTGTTTCCTCGTAGATTCGGGCCTCTGGGAATTCCACCTGCGGTGAGGGAGACGACGAATGACTGAGATTTCATCGTATTTGGGCTCCCTGTCCTGTGCTGGCTCCACAAGGCATCCTGAACTCTCATGAGACAGATGGCTTTGTCTCATGGAGGGCAGTCTCCCTCTGAAGGTGTGAGATGTACTCTATGCACATAACGATGTGGAAGACTAGCATCGCCCTACTCCACGCCCTACTGGATCCCAGACCAATGGACTAGTAGGTGCAGAGGTCAGGGCCTTGGCTTTGTGGTTAAGCCTAGGTACAAGTACAGCTCCAGTACTTAATAGCTGTAGGGCCTTGGGCTTAACCTTGCTGTGCCTCAGTTTCCACATGGATAACATCATGGTTAATATCTATCTACCTCAGTCACTGTGAACCTTAATTGAAAGATAGAAAGAGATAGCATTCAAGGCACCTGAATTCTAGCCTAACTTGTGGCCTTCAACAAGTGTCGTCTTGACCTTCTGTTCCCTTATGTCAAATGGGGAGAATGGCTCTAGGCCTGTCTGTCTCACAGGTGTGGTGTTAGGAGTGAAAAAGTTCATGCGGGATGCTGATGATGGCTCAGCGGGTTGAGTGCTTGTTCTGCAGCCCTGGGGCTCAAGGATCAACTCCCGGCCCCAGACCGTGTGGACCCATATGCTGAACTGGAGTGTGCCTCCAGTTTGGTTCTCACCAGGGCAAGACCCCAGCCTGGTTCCTGCCCTGCACAGCCCTGTGCCCACCTGTGGAATGAAACTATGTAGAAAACCAGTTACATGCAATTATGGAGACTGTTCTGGGCCCTCACCCTTCTCTGTCAAAAAGAAAACCAATAAAAATCTTAAATTTTTAATTGTTTTTGACAGAGGCAGAGAGAGACAGAGAGAAGGGGGAGGGCCCAGAGCAGTCTCCATGGTTGTATGTCATCAGCTTTCAACATGGTTTCATTCCACACAGGTGGGCAGGGGCCACGCAGGGCGAGAATTGGGCTGGGGGCCCCCCACATGGAAGGCATGCCCCGTCGAGCCAGGGACTGAACTGGGGGGCGAGAATCAAGCTGGGAGCGTCTTGCATGGAAAGCACACCCTAGTTCAGCATATGGGTCCACTCAGGCTGGGCAAGTTTGGGAAAAACTGCTAAATGATGCCCCTTTCACTCACTGTGGTGAAAAGTGCAGCTGGGGCTGCACTGGTGTGCCCTGCCCCCGCCTGTGCAGAAGGAAGCTCCCCATACCTTGGTCTGTTTCTTCTCCGTGGCATATACAATGGAGGTGCAGCACACCTCTGCCAGCTTACGACCCTGACCATAGAAGGACCAGCAGCAGATCTCATCGCCGATGACATCCTTGATGAAGAGCACACGGCCATTGAAGCGCAGGGAGAGCTTGTCAAACAGCTCGATGTTTTTCAGTAAGTGGTCGTCGGAGTTGCTGAAAAACCCATGAGGGCCAGCAGGCCTGGGAATGAGGTTCCAGCACATGGAGGGTACACGCTGGGCTCTCCTGCCCCTCCCCTGTCATGCTGAAGTAAGGGACAGTCAAGATGCCAGAGGGGACCGGAAAAGAAAAGGTCATCGCAGGGCACCCTCTGGGTTTGGGGGTCTGCGAGGAACAGGAGTTGAGTTGGTTTTATGTTAAAGCAGCGAGAACTGAGGGAGGAAGGCCTCCTCTCACTAGGCCTGGAAGGAAGGCGGCTTGCTGCTATCTCAGCAGGATTACTTCCCTGGTAGGGATGTCACTGGCAACATGTCTATTCACAGAGAGTCACTGGGAGGGTTTAGGACTCTGCGTCTGAAGCGTCCTGCACAGGCCTAACTGTGGCCTACTGAAAGGACATTAGGGGACAAGGGAGAAACTGTCCCAGTACAAAGGCTGGCTTAGGATGAGTCCCAGCCCATTGGCTTCCCAGCGTCCCTCCTCTACCTTGTAAGGTAGTGCTAGGAAAACACCTGGCATGCTGCCTGACAGGACACATTAAGAGGGGATTACATGTTCAGTCTTGTTTATATCGCAGGCAGGGCCTTGCACCAAGTCCCAAATGCCTCTGCCCTGATTTCCCTTCTACTCTCTGCTCTTCCCTCGTAAGATACAGATCCATGCCAACTGTGCCAGGAATGCAGGCGGCTTCCTTTGGGTCTCTGGTTCAGTTTCCATGCTGGCTGTCTTCCCTTTCAGCTGCTTCTGCAGCCCTTTCCCAGGACCCTCACCAACACTCCCCACCCCACCCCAGGGCCCACCCTACCTGGTATAGGAATACTTGTTGTTGCTTCTGTTGTACAACAGCTTCACCACAGGCTGTGAGGGAGGAGAGTGTGAGGGCCAGGCCCAGGACCTGGCATCCCCTGCCTGTAGCCCTTAGAGATCCCAGTACCTTGGTGGAAGATTCGATAAGCCTCTCTTCCTCCTTCAGGGATGTGATCACGGGAATGTTGCACACAGGCTGGTAGGAATCCTTCTTGTCCTGGGAGAGACACACAGCCAAAAATTTCTGAGATCTTCTGTTTGCCAGGCTTAGCCAGGCTTTCCCTGGGAGCTGTCAGAGCCACCCCTTACTTATTGGGGAGGCATCAGTGATACAGAGGCCCCTTGTAATGGAAATTTCCAGCTGGCAAGCAGACTCCCATTCCTAGAAAAGCTAAAATCTACATATCAAGGCTATAAGCTAGAAGCAGGGCTAGATAAACTGCCTGAGTCACCTAGAGTGACTAGCTAGCTACCTGCTTGCTCAGCCAGGGCACCACCTGGTGTATCGAACTTGGTTTGGCCTCATCAACCCTACCTGCCACACAGCTTTCTAGGAACCGGCCCCAACTCTGCCTCTGTACCTGAAGGGCGGTCTGGCACATGTTCACCAGCCCCTGAATGAGGTAGTATTTTGCTTCAGCCATCAGTTCCTTGATTTCTTGCCGGTTTTGAGGGAGGATGATAGTGTCGTCGCGGAGGTAATTCAAAATGGTGCCAAAGTGCTTTCCACATCGGTCTATGAGGATCCAGCCTAGGGATTCAGAGGGTCCCCAGAGGTTTACTGTTTGCCTCCAGGTACCTCAGAAGCAGGCAGCAGCAGAGGCCACCTGATGAGCCTGGTGATAGGTGGCAAATAACACTTAAGCATAGAGCCCACAGCATAGGGTACAAGTGGGAACAGAACCTCTCCATGGCTGCTCTTCACCCTTACTCCCTGAAACCAAGAACTGGCACATATCGTGGGAGACACAGGCCCTCCAGGCTCTGTGGAGGTCTACAGAGGCTAAGCTCACCTCCTGACAACACAGAAAATAACAGGCGCTGCTTGCCTTCTGCCCACTGCCCAGTCACTACAGTGATGCTTCTTATGAGAATCTAGTCCTATGTAAATTTAAAAAAAAGGTACGGACTATCTCCATGGAAAATGCATAAACACACATTCTACATGTACAATTTCTAAGGACTCCAGGTGAAGGGGTCCTGTACTAGGTGAATTGGAAAAGTGAACCTAGACACTGGGTCTGCGAGACTGAAGCCCTGCCCTGAAGTCACTTCCCCAAGACCTCTTCCTTCCTTCCACTTCACACATCAAGCCCCATACCTCACCTTCTTTGTCAGTCAGCACCTCCATGCGCCCGCTGAACATAGCCTTGAGCATGGTGTCGTGCCTGGTTAGTGCCCGCACAGTGGTATAGTATAGGGAACCACCCACATTGAGCTGGACGTATTTGTTGCCCAGGCTTCCTCCCTTGAAGCCGCTCAGCTTGGGCTTAGCCCCTGAGGCTGGGCACAGACAGGTATCCCCTGACATCTCCCGATGCAGGTAGATCACCACACGGCAGGAGGTTGGCTTGGAAGGCTGCGCCGTGGTGGAGGGGTCCCGAGTGAGAGGCCAGTGGAGGCCAGAGCTTCATACTCTTAGTGCTGTAAGCAGGAGATAGGAGAGAAGATAGAAGTTAGCAGAGGAGAGTCCTCATCCAGGAGGGAATAGGAGAAAACTTGACCATCTCAGCATTTTCTCCTTGATAAGCCCAATCCCTGGCAGAGGCTCAGGCCCTAGGCCCTAGGCTGGGGGTGGTGAACCTATGGCACGCGTGCCCAAAGTGGCACACGGAGCAATTATTTCGGCAGGCGGAATTATTGTTTTTTTGTTATAAAAACATCCTATGCCTCTTATAGACATAAAAATAATTGATGGGGAAGCCGGGATGGCTCAGTGGGTTGAGCGCTCACTTTGCAGCACTGGGGACTGGGAATCGGGTCCCGGCCCGTGCGGAACCATGTGCTGGGCTGGGAGCTCCCCCGGTTCAGTTCTCTCTCTGTCTCTGTCTCTCTCTGTCAAAAAACAATAAAAATAAATAAATAAATATTTAAATAAATAAATAAATAATCGATACCTCTATCTCACTTGATGGGTTGGCACGCGAGTCGAGCGAGTATACTCTTATTTCATAAACTTTGGCACTCAATCGCCAAAAGGTTCGCCACCCCTGCCCTAGGCAATAAGATTCTTCTGCTGTTCTGTACCAGAAACCAGGTCTGGGACCGGAGTTGGTCACCCTCACCAGACTCCCTGAAACTCAGCTTAGCTCTGGGTGGCAAGGAGGACAAGCCAGTCCTTGGAGTCAGTCAGAGAAACAGACTGGGAAGAGCAGAAGTCCTCACCCTGAGGATCAACCAGTCAGAGTCCAGTTATTTTCTTCTCAAGGTTCCTAGTATCCAAGACTTCCAGCCAAACCTACTGGGAGTCTAGCCAGCCGAGGAGTTTCCCAGGAGCCCCAGGGACAGGATGCAGTTCCTTTCTAAAGATTTGAGGCTCAGGAGCGCTGCACCCATGTTTACTCTGAGTATCACCTGGAGTCTGGAAGCAGGAAGGTAAGTCAAGCAGCTTTAGGAGAGCATGGAATGAGTCAGGCTGGAGGAAGCCAGCCAGTCAGTGTGCTTAGCAGAGGCGACCCTGGCTTCGCCGGGGTTTCCTGACCTTCCCCTTTCTTGGCACCAGCCCTGTCCCAAGTTCCTGAAATTGTCACCATTTTTCAGGATATAATAGTTTTTGTTTCTTTTCCTGAAAGGGGGCCCAACCCTATCTCTTCCTTACTAATAAGAATGGGGGGGAAGCCAGGATGGCTCAGTGGGTTAAGTGCTCACTTTGCAGCGCTGGGGACCGAGGATCGAATCCTGGCCCCGGCCCGTGCGGAACCATATGCTGAGCTGGGAGCTCCCCCAGTTCAGTTCTCTCTCTGTCTCTGTATCTCTCTCTCTCTGTCAAAAATAAATAAATAAATAAATAAAAATATATTTAAAAAAAAAAATGGGGAGAAAGGGCTAGAAAAGACCAGATGATAAATCTAAAACCAATGAAGTGATTTAGAAGTTCATGGGAGGAAGGAGCAAAAGGAGGGGAAAGCCAGGGCACCTCTTGTGTTTAGACTATATATCATGTTTTGATTTTCTAAAGAATCACAAAAGTTCATTCACCAAAGAAAAAAATAATAGCAAACATTTATTCCATGTTTACTGTGTGCCAGGTACTATTCTAGACACTTAATATTTTGTGGCTCATTACTTCATTAAGCAATAAAACAATAGTGAGTGCCTTCTATGTTGAGCAGTAGGGCTAGAGAGATGAGAAGATATTGTCCTGGCCTTCAAGGAGTTCAAAGAAGCATCAACATGTTAACAAGAATAAAAATAATAAGAGTTAGCATTTACTGTGCCCCCACTATGTTCCAGGTACTGGGGATACAGAAGAGAACAAACAAGGCACGGCCTCGTGGAGTTTACATTCTAATTGGTGGATGCACACAACAAATGAGTAAGCAGGTCATTTCAAAAGTGAGAAATGCAATAAAGATAATAAAACAGCGATAAGAAAGTGCCAGGAAGAGGCACTAATCTAGATAGGGGGCCAGAGAAAGCCTCTTTGGGAAGGTGGCATTCCAGCTGTGGTCTGAGAGTATTCCAGACAGATGGAAGGGTAAGTGCTGAGTTTCTCAGTAAGACACACATTTTAGGAACAAAAATAAGGCCAAGATGGCTGGTGCATACAAGGAAGGGGGAAGTTGGTCTGATGTAAAGTCAGGGAAGGCAGAGGTCAAGATCATAATATTAGAGTTTGGATTTTATACCAATTGCAATGGGAAATTGATAGAAAAGTTTTAAGTAGGGGTGTGATATGACCTGAATTATTTACATCTTGAAAAGATCACTCTGCCTGCTGTATAGACAATGAGCTTGTAAGGGTTCAAGAGAACACGTGGGAAGACCAGAGGAAGCAGTAGTTTAGGCAAGAGAAGGAGAAGGCTTGGACTAGAGTGGTGATAATGGAGACAGAAAAAAATAGAATTCATTCATTTAATCATCACAACATGCAGAAGTGTACAGTTGCCATCATCTCTTGTAAGTGCAACCCAAAAGCAGTGCACTGTTTTTTGCCAAGTTTATTGCTCCATTCGCCAAACAGTGCTTAGCACAATGCCATACACATTTTAAAGTATTTCACATATGTTGGTTTGTTATACTGAAATTGTGCCTGAAAAGATTTAGGTAAGTCCCTGGGAAGAATGTCCAAGGAAGGGCCAGAGCAGGTGCTGTGTGAAGTACTGAATTCCTTTGACAGCTTGTTTAGGAGGCTTATTTGCTTCAAGGATGAAAAGAACCCTCACCAGAAGATTGCCTAATCAATAAGTAACACAAGTATGAGATCACCTTACCTTCCTCGGCCCACCCAAGGGAATAATAAATCCAGCCTTTAACAGGTTTTAAGTTCAATGTATTTTGTATCTAGCCCCAATTTCCCCAGGATCAAAGAAAGCACACATACATATTCTGCCAAAGCAAAGGAACTTAAAGGCTAGGTGACTGCCAACAGAGGAAGACAAATCCAGAGCTAATCTATTCTTTTCCGCAATTATTCCGAGCCCTTGGATGACGTCAGCTCAGATTCGGCCCAGACTAATGGGTTCCAGGAATTCTTTGGCAGGTGACGCCCCAGAAAGTAATTCCAGTGAGAATGAAGTTTCCACTGGTAGCCTCAGGGCTCTTCCTTCCGGACTTTATGTGTGGATATTTGGGGATGCCTGAGGCTAGAAGTGGACCCGTATTTCACTCAGCGAAGCTAAGGGGAACCCAAGTTGAATAAAGGGTAAACCACTAAGGCTGTGGAAGAAAGTGGGGAGCTAAAGGAAGACCCAGAAATCCGTCATACACGGGCGACATGGGGAGTAGGGAGTGAGCTGATCTTGGATAGAGAGAATAGGTCTAGCAGAAATCCTAGTTGTAAAAATCTTAGGGTTCATCCAAAGGGAGACCGGACCTCTCTGTGGTCAGTGTAGTCTTCCCCAGCCTGCAGAAACCGAGACCGGTTCTGACACACCCTCACTGGTAGATTTGAGCTCTCCCTCTCCACTACGCCGTTTCCCGCCTTTTCCCCAGGTCCAGGTGGAGCTCTCTTTATTGCAGCCCGGGGCCCTTCCATCCCTCCCCCTAGGGCAGTGGTCGGCAAACTGCGGCTCGCGAAGCCGCGTGCTGCAAGGAGTCAAAGAGCCGCATGCGGCTCGCGAGCCGCAGTTTGCCGACCACTGCCCTAGGGTATCGGAAACCCGGTTCTCACCGTCCCCGGTGGCGCCTCTCTTCTCAGCTTGGCTGCAAGCGGAAACCGTGCCACCCCTAGGCTGTGGCCGCCTGCCCGCCAAGAAGGCCGGGGCTGTGAACTCACATCCTCCGACGGCGGATTCCGCCTGGAGTTACCGCCCAGTCCCGTCGACCTAAGAGCCTGAGACAATAAGGCAACCCAATCAGCGGAGAGGGAAGAGCTACGGGAGTATTCCGTGGTAAAGGTACAGCTACTTCCGGTAGCCCTTCCGGTACAAAGGCTTCTGGGTCTTGTAAGCAGCCGTCTTTCCATTCTGCCCTCTGTTTTCCCAGCAAGCTCTGCTTAGTGTAAGTGCTTCCGGTGTCAGGCAATGACGTTCTATGTAAACAGATCCTGTAACCTTGGTAGCGGCTGAAGCTGGCGGGCCAGGTACTGCTGTCGCGGATCGGAGTGAGAAGTTACCTGCTGACATCAGCCTGGTCCACAGCGCGCCGCCATCACGGGGTCGACAGGTAGGCCGTGACTCCAGTTCCGGGGACGCGGGCGAACCCCGGGCGACATGAACCTGACCGTCCCGTGCCCTGAGGAAAGGCGGTCCCAGGCTGAAAGAAACGTGGGAGTTCCGCCTGACTTTTTGGAAGAGGTTTGACACCCAGCTTGGGCCTGGAGCTTTATGCGTTGATGCAACGATGGTAGTGCCTAGGGTGGATCTGGGAGAGTCAGGGGCGGAGAGAGTGTAACCATCCTGATCTCCAGGGAGCTCGGTCTGGCTCTTGGGCTGGTGTTTCTCAGATGCTCAGACACGCAAGTGTGGTGGGAATTGGGAATCTGATTGTCCGCTGTGAACCTTCTCCCTCCACGCCTTCTTTGGACTGACCCATCTTATTTAACTCTTCCCTCTAGCCATGCAGTTGTCTCAAGGCAGAAACATGGGAATCTTGTCTGACTCTTACCATCAGTCATCCCCAAACTTCTACGACATTCAGTCAGGCCTTTACTAAGTCCTTACAACTCAACTTACAAAACATCTCAAATTGGAACACTTTTCCTCGGCTCTAGCCTTGGATGATGGAGCTGGCTGTCTTCACTATTACTGTAATAGCCTCCTCTGTTTTCATTCATTCATTCCACAAATAATTGCTGAGTGCCAATCAAGTGCAGGCCCCATGCCAGACACAATGGTTACAGTGATGAACAAGGTAGATGTGGCCCCACTCTCTTGTTCCCTCCCATCTATTCTCCATCCTGGGTCAGAGTGATCTCTCTAAAGGGCACGTCTGATTATATCACTCTATTGAGAATCCACTGGCTGTCCATTACCCCTCTGATAAAATCCAAGCTCATTATTATGACTTTCAGAGCGCTGCACTACCCATCTCTAGCCTCCCCATGTAGCCCTATCCCGTTCCACGTTCCCTGTTGCTCACTGTGTTTCAACCACACAAGCCTTTTAGTTCTTGGAATGTGTTATATTTCTTACAGTTTCAGGTCCTTCTGCCAGGAATACTTGCTCCCCACTTCACTTGACAAACTTTAGGACATCCTCTAAAGACTCAGAAGTGTAACTTTTTCAGAAGGTCTTTGTTGACAACCTGGCCCCCATAAGAATTATGTCCTCCTGCTGCAGCAGCTTCACCTAGCACCATGTACTTTTTCTCATACTATTAGCACACTTTGTGATTATTTGCTTGCTCTTTTGCCAGAGGTCAGGAACTAAAACATTAAAGCATTTTCTTCACTTTTTTTTTAAAGCTTTTAAAATATATTTTTATTTATTTATTTTTATTTTTGACAGAGAGAAAGAGAGAGAGCGATACAGAGACAGAGAGAGAACTGAACTGGGGGAGCTCCCAGTTCAGCATATGGTTCCACACGGGCTGGGGCCGGGATTTGATCCCCGGTCCCCGGCGCTGCAAAGTGAGCGCTTAACCCACTGAGCCATCCCGGCTTCCCCCCCCTTTTTTTTTTTTTTTTAAGATTTATTGTTTTTGAGAGAAGGTGAGAAGAGAGAAAGAAGAGGGGAGGGCACAGAGCAGTCTCCATAGTTTTCATTATTAGTTGTGACATAATTTCATTCCACACAGGTGGATGTGGGCCCATGTGGGTTGAGAACCAAACCAGAGGTTTCTGCATGGGAGGTGAGAACCTTCGCTGCCAAGTCATCCCTGCGGTTACCAGATGCACTGCAGTTCAGCATATGGGGTTTACATAGGCCAGGGTCGGGAACTCCGGACCTCCCATTGCAAGGCTAGAGATCAACCGCTGAGCTATCCTGGCATTCCAGATCATTCCTTCCTTCCTTCCTTCCTTCCATTTGTTCTTTCTATTTTTGTTTTTTGTTTGTTTATTTATTTATTTATTTTTGAGAGAGAGAGAGATACAGAGAGAGAACTGAACTGGGGGAGCTCCCAGTTCAGCACATGGTTCCGCACGGGCCGGGGCCGGGATTCGATCCTCGGTCCCCGGCGCTGCAAAGTGAGCACTTAACCCACTGAGCCATCCCGGCTTCCCCTATTTTTGTTTTTTGATGTGTTCTTTTTCCTTACTTAAATTTTTGAATTAGATACTTTCCTTTAAAAATCAGATTCCATATACAAATCTGGATTTCTGGTCCTCTTGAAAATTAGTTCTGGCAATGGTAGGACGTAATTCTTTTTTAGGGATGCCAGATGGCTCAGCAGGTCGAGTGCTCACCTTGCAGCCCCGGGGTCTGAGGATTGAGCCCCTGCCCAAGCCCTTGGGGACCCATATGCTGAACTGGGGTGTACTTCCCATGTGCGAGGTTCCTGGCCCGGTTCCCACCCTGCGCTACCCCATGCCCACCTGTGTGGAATGAAAATACGTTGAAAACGAATGACGTACAACTATGGAGATTGCTCGGAGCCCTCCCTCTTTCTGTCTCCCTCTGTCTCTGTCAAGAACAATAAAATAAATCTTAAAAGAAATTCTTTCTTAACCATTGATCCTCCTTTGGTATAATACATGTGCTCTGGGCAGTCACTCCCAGAATCACTCCATCCAGAACAGAACTCCAAGGAACCTGGAAGGGAAACAGGTGAGGCTTGAGGGAGCCGAGGGAAGGGCTGGCACAGGGCCAGGTGGTGGTAGCCTTTGGAATACCTTTGGGTTGTTATTTTTAAGCTAGAATGAGGGTGAGTTTTCAGTGTTGTCCTTCCTAGGATTGAGGCATCCTTTCAATCAGGAATGTAACGTGGCCTGGGAAGGGAGAAAATATCTCTGCTGGTCCTCTTGCCTACAGAAAAACCCCAAACTCTTTAGGTTGGCATACAGGGTCCTTCCAATCTGGCTCCATCTGACCTTTCCCCAGCTCCCTCTGTCCTTTCATTTTCTAGGCAGGATAAGCCCTTTCAGAGGCTTCAGGCTCTGTTCATGCTGTTTTCTCTGCTTGGAATGCCTTTCCCTGCCTTCCTTAGTTGGTATGTTGTCGCTGATACCGGTACTTAATTCTTTTTGTGTTTTGTGTTAGAAAGAGACTGACCCAACTTTGGATACTTGGCAAGTGCACAGTTTTCTGTGACATACAGTTTGGGTAATATTCTTACTCATGGCTTCTTTTTTTCTTAACCCTAATTTTTAATTCACTCAGATTTTCTCTTTTACTTGCTTTTTGTATTGTTCCAGTACTATATTTGAAAAGGTTTTTCATGACTTTTTGGTCATATGACTGGGGATAACTAAATATGCTATGGCTGACAAGTTAGTTCAAATGTCAACTGCCTCATCCCAAGTTAAATGCTCTTTTCTCCTCCAATGCTTTAGTACTATTTCTGTAAAAGCACTTAACACGGTATAATTTTTTCAGTTTACATGTCTGTCTTCCTCCAGCTAAACTATGTACTATACTCCTCCGGGGCAAGCACTGTGTTGTACTCATCTTTGTACCCCCAACATCTAACACTGTTGGCATGTAGTAGGCACTCAAGAAATATGTGTTGAATGAATGATTCCTGTGACAAACTGGACTTTATTCTTTCCTGACCTTTCTCCTATGACTCACCTCCTTCTGGCTACCACTGTTGCTCCTTCAGAGCAGATTTTCTGTTCTCTGGGGAAGCCAGAAGGGAAACCGGTGAGGTTTAGAGAGGTGGAAGCAGTGGGAAGGGGGAGCTTTGGAACATCTGGGGTTTTGGCATTGGTGTTGGGGGCAGGAGTGGGGCTGAGCTGGAAGCGGCATTTCCTTGGGTGGCTGGGAAGTGATCAGGGATTGGGGTTTGTTTCTTTACAGCTATGGCCAAGGATATCCTGGGTGAAGCAGGGCTGCACTTTGACGAGCTGAACAAGCTGCGGGTGTTGGACCCGGAAGTTACCCAGCAGACCACAGAGCTCAAGGAAGAGTGCAAAAACTTTGTGGACAGTGAGTGTCATTTGGGGAAACATGTTTCCATTCAGCTTTGAGCTATTCCAACTGTGCCAAACTCTACCTCTTGACTGCTGCTCTTGGCCCTGCCAGGATGGAGCTGCTAGCTCCCGGATGTTGAGCTGGGTCTTTATAAATTCCCATGTGCCACCAACCTTGTCTGTCTTTCCTTTTCTTATGCTCTTATGTAGTCCCACACAGAGCACCGATCAAAACAGTCACTTGAATGCAGAGAGGAGGGTGTCTTGAGATACTTGTGTGCCATCTTTGATTTTTTTTGCTCAGAAACCTTAATCTTATTGGGGGCAGAACTATGGCTTGGAATGGGAAATAGAGTTATGTACTGATAATTTGATTTCTTGAGTGAAATGGTGTTCTTAATGGTAGGCTTGACATTATTGAGAGTGAAAGTTGATTGATTAGAGTTTCTAGAAGCAACTCAACAAGCTCCATGAACTTGAGGTACCTGTATGTCTCCTATCCCAGTAGCCAAGTAAGCATAGTGGCAGTGAATATAGAGCAGATTTTTTTTTAAGGTTTACTTTTATTGTTTTTTTGATGGAGAGAACAGACAGAGAGAGACAGAGAAAAGGGGGAGGGCCCAGAACAGTCTCCATAGTTGACAGCATTAGTTTTCCATATAGTTTCACTCCACAGGTGGGCATGGGGCTGTGCAGGGCAGGAACTGGGCCGAGAGCCTCCCACATAGGCCCTAGCGAGAACTGAACTGGAAACACATCCCAGTTCAGCATATGGGTCCGCATGGGCTGGGGCCGGGATTCGATCCTCAGGCTCTGGGGCTGCAAAGTGAGCGCTTAAGCCGCTGAGCCATCCCAGCTTCCCCTATAGAGCAGATTTAGGTAGAGCAGAGATTCCTGAGCCTTCTGGGGACTCTAGACTGCAGAGAAAGCTTGCCTGGTGAAAGGTAGTATAGGTTCTATTGCCAGCCTTCTGATTGCTATGTGAATGTCCTACCTCTTTGGGCCTTAGTTTACTTCTCAGTAGAATGAGGTTCCGCTATACCCAATGGTATTGGAAAAAAAGGGAAGGGGAGATTGGGCACTTCAATGCTTTGAGTTCTTTATTAGCTCAGGTCACAGGTAGAAATCCCCTACCCTACCATTAACTGAAATCTAGTGTCTTATCTGTGGCTAGTCAAGAGGCAGCGTTCCTGTCCTGAGGCCATCCTTTCATGAACATGGCCCTGTGTGCTTCCTGTCACTCTTGGGAAAGCAGGGTGGGGGTCCATCCACTGAATGGGCCCACCAGGAGCCTTCATAGCTTGAGGTAACAGCAACTGACAGGTTCAATGGGACTCGAGGTCCAGGTATGCCCAAGTCCAGCTCTGGGCACCTGGCCACCCATCTGTAGGTTTGGAACAAGGGAGGGAGATTTTAGGACAGCAGACACCAAATTATTTTGACACATATTAGAACGGGCAGTTAGTCCTGCCCTCTTGCTGCAAGGGAACACTTAGGGAGAGTGATGACACAGAAAATAAAAACATTTTCTTTTTCTTTTCCCAAAAGAAATTGGCCAGTTTCAGAAAATAGTTGGTGGTTTAATTGAGCTTGTTGACCAACTTGCAAAAGAAGCAGAAAATGAGAAGATGAAGGTAAGATCAACACGTTTTGTCTAAATCTTGGCCTGGGGTGTTGGTTCACTAGCCTCTCATCCTTCTGCCCTCAACTTTTTTTTTTTAAGATTTTTATTGTTTTTGACAGAGACAGAGAAAGACAGAGAATGGGGAGGGCCCAGAGCAGTGTCCATAGTTGCACATCATTAGTTTTCTACAGTTTCGTTCCACAGGTGGGTGCGGGTCTGCGCAGGGCAGGAACTGGGCCGGGGCATGGAGGCTTGCCCCGGTGAGAACCAAATTAGGGGAACACCCCAGTTTAGCATATGGGTCCACTTGAGCCAGGGCTGGGATTTGATCCTCAGACCCCAGAGCTGCAAGACCGGTGTTCAACCTGCTGAGCCATCCCAGCATCCTCTTGACTTGTTCATTTGGGGAATGGGGAGATTCTTTTAATTAAAACAAGATTTTTAAAAATTGTTAAATTTATTGAGGTGACATTGGCTGGTAAAAATTACAGATTCCAGGTGTACAATTCTACATTACATTGTCCATGCATTGCATTGTGGGCTCACCACCCAGAGTCAGCTCTTTCCATCACCATGTATTTGATGACCCTTCTCTACTCCCCCTACTCCCACCTACCTCCCGTTACCCTCAGGTCACCACTAAACTACTGACTGTGTCTATGAGTAAAACAAGATTTTAAATAACATTTCCTATATAAGTATTGACTCATGTTATATACCTAAAATGTTATGTCAATTATACCTCAACTTAATAAAAAATAGTCCAACATTCCTGGTCTAGTTAACCGACTACTGAACTCATATCCCAGTATACTGTCACTATTTTATTTAATCTTCACATCATCAGAGAGATGGTGGTATCATTTTATAAATAAAATGAAGGGCAGAGTATAGATGACTTGGCATACCAAACCGACCACTGGAAACCTGTGTGCCAGACGCTGGGAATATTCCTAGATCTGTCTCAGAGCAGTCCAGTTCTCATTAGGCACTTTGGGATCCTGAGGTTCATCTTCCTTCTGACTTACTCCCAGTGCTCTGGGGCTTGACTTTCTTTTTCCACTGGGCAGTGAATAGTCTCCAAATGGCCCTTACCTAGTTGTGGACTTAATGCTGAAGATGGTTTTAATGAAGCCATGACCTTCTTTGGCAATACTGTTTTTCTAGGCCATTGGTGCTCGGAATTTGCTCAAATCTATAGCAAAGCAGAGAGAAGCCCAACAGCAGCAACTCCAAGCACTAATAGCAGAAAAGAAAGTGCAGCTTGAAAGGTAAGATGTAAAGCAAGTTATTTACTCAACTACAATTCTATTTGTCCTTTTTAATGGTCGCCTCTTATCCTTATTCTTCATCATTATTCTCCCAGGAAGTGTCTCACTTGCCATCCTGATTTACAGGTTTTAGTATATGTGCTGCCGAAGCGAGCACATGATTTACAGGTTTTAAAAAAGAGTAAAATGAAATTACAGTTGATGGGAAGGAAACAAAATTTGCTAGTGTTAAACTGCCTGTCGTAGAGCACAAAAGCTCAGGTAGTGAATGTCCGCAAAGTTGGCTGGCTGGCTCTCTAAAAGGAAAAGACCCTCTCAGGGTTTGAGATTTCTCATAGGTGGCCCTAAGCAGGGCTTTGGTGCCTACTTTTTTCTTTCTTGCCCTAACTCTGAACTCAGACCATTTCTTGGAATCATTTAAATCACCTCTCTTCTCTACAATTAAGTCCATGGTTTCTTTCATCCATTTTTAGGGCTTCTACCAATTTTGTTTTTCAGGTATCGGGTTGAATATGAAGCTCTGTGTAAAGTAGAAGCAGAACAAAATGAATTTATTGACCAATTTATTTTTCAGAAATGAACTGAAAATTTCATTTTATAGGAGGGCAAAACCAAACAAAACAAAAACGTTACCATTCCATGAGTTTGATTAATGACCTGAGTATGTCATGTGAGATGGTGTGTAATGAATGCAGCATCTGAAGGCAATAAAACAAATCTTGGGGGTGGGGTGATGGGGAGGAAGGTTTCAGATGTCAGTGCAAATGTGGTGAACACCCAGTAACCAATGACCCAGGTTCTTACCTCTTGTTTTAGTGTAAACTGAGCAATCTATAAACTTTTTTTGTGGTAAATTCACAAAACTTTGGAAGAAAAAGCAATAAACTTCTGTTTTTTAAGTGGCTATTTCTCTCTTCCTGGTGCCTTCAGAGTGTATACTTAACCCCTTATAAGAGAACCTTGGACTCTCTAGTCACTAGTCCACAAAACAAACCAGGCAGTGGTCAGCAGCTACCTTTATTTGGACCAGACACATGAGTCAGATGATACTCCCAATAAAGCAGTATAGCTCGTGAGCAGAACAGGCAAAAAGGAGGGGATTAACTGGGAATGGTTTCTACTGTGTTCACATTTTTTTTTGAGTTGGTCTTGTTATGAATTTAGAGAAAGCAAGTGAAAGACAAAGTACTAATCTGGAGACCCTATATGATGCATACACTGGACATGTTATGCCTAGCTGTTCCCATGCTTCAATTAAGACAGCAAGGAATGATTCAGCTATTAGGAAGAATGAAGTTTTCCAGCAGGAAACACACTTCCAGATCAGGTTTCAGACACCAGACTTCTGAGTAAAGTGACTTCTATCAGTTGGTCTGTAAAAATATAGGACTACGGTTTGGAAAGAGGATAAACAAGTAGACTTAAAACATCTCTTCTGACCAGTGTCACTCCAATGAATTTTTAAAAAAACACCTCTTTTACTGAGATAACTGTTTAAGACAGAAACAAAATACCTTCCAGTTTAACCTGTTTCTGACTGAAATTCATGCTGGGGCTGAACCTTAAGGAAAACAAAGTTTAAACCTCTTGCAAAATATTCCCCCCACCAAGGGGGGGGGGGCAAGAAAACATGACAGTTTTCAAGGAATATTAAGAGAGGCATAATTTCAAACTTAAAAATGGCCTGAAACATCCCAGTTCACATTTTACTGATTAGTGATATCCTACAGAGAATCATGAGTGGAGGGTTTAGTCACATGTATATTATGGGTCAGAAGACTCATGACCATGGCAAGCAGGCCATATTTCTTGGAAGTCTGTCCAGTTTCTGATCTGGTCTTGCTTTTAGTAATCCGGAATGGAATTGCAGTTGGGCGCACTGTGAGGTGTTTGACACCACTTCTCTATAACCTAGCCCATACCCCTCTGCCCATCCTCAGATGGTTGGTCTGTTTGTGCCAGTGCCCTTGGAAGGTGAGGGTCTGATGTGGCTTCTGCCAGTGTCTTGCTTTTTTGTGTTGCTGCTGGTGTGTTTCAAGTGCTACTGAAGACATGGGTTCTGAGCAGTTTTTCTGTACTGGGTCCAATAAGAAACTGCCCTCTGGGCATCTCTCCCCTGGAACAATGGTTATTTCTCTCATTTTTTCTTTCTTTTTTCCTCATACTTGTAGTAGGGGCTCCGCAACATGAAAAGCAGAAGTATAAGAGGGATGAGAAAGTAAGGGGCATAGATAGATACAAGAGTTAATCGTTCATGGAAAGTCTTAGGTCCTTGTCCTTTGAAACCACTGGCTTTGGAGAAATCCTCAAATAGAAATGTGAAGAGAATTGGAATTAAAGTTGTCATGGTGTGAACTGAGTAGATGATTGAAGGAGTGCGGATCCATTTGCAGCCTCCTGAAGTTGTCAGGGGAAGAGAAAGAGATAAGCATTAGTTCTGTTCATGACTCCAGGAATGCCCATGACATTCCCCATGCTGTCTCTGCATACTCCCTTCAGCTGAATCATTCTGCCTTTTCCAAGTGGAAATAACTGGAAAATCAGATGTGTTATAATACAGCCTAACTGCACAAACTTATGTGACAGCTGAGGCCCTAGCACACTGACTGCCAAAGAACCAAGGGTAGGGGATGGAATTTAATTCAGAAAAACTGGGGCAATAAAATGGCCATTCCCAGTTAAACCCATTGAGTCTAAATGTAAGGGTGGGAGGCTGCCTGCAGCACCTGTTTGTGAACTAATTACAGAACATATATATAGGTAAGAAGATCCATAGATTCTGCCAAGAGAATTAATCAGGGCCTAACTGATTCAAACGCTATTGCCTATAAGCCAGTATGATACTACCTAAAGCAGAAAAATGAAAGCCAACAATGAAATTCTATGAGGAGAAAAAAAACAAGCCACAAGTTCAATCTTTATGTTTCATGTGTATGAGAGATTTCAAGTTGGCTGAGGCAGTCATGCAGCCCAACTAACCACAGACATTAACCTGAGCCACATTATAATGTCCCTTTACAAGAGCTGTCCTGGATATCCCCACCATATTCTATAAAACCCTTACACAGACTACAGGGACCACTCCCCTCTCCCTTGGAGATACTTTCCCAAAAGATTTCTGGGACCTGATTTCAAAGCAAAAAATGGGATTTCCCCACCATTTACCAACCTTTGAAGAAGGCATATGTTGCACTGGGAAAGAAAGGCAGTTGAAACACAAGCTCGCAAAACAGGAAGGACTTAAACCACATTGGAGGGTCCTGTAGCAGAGGGTCTTTGAACTCCTTAGCATACCACTTCAGCAGGTTTATCAACTGGAAAAAGTTAAGGATCACAATGAATACAGCCACCTGGCAGAACCGGCTCAGCAGCTCCAACCCACCGGGGGAGTCTCTTTATCCAGCCCCCTTGGCAGAAGAAGGCACACTCAGCTGGCTTGTGTGATGCAACCTAGATGACCATTTAGTAAACACTCACTAGCTCTAACTCCAATGTTACTTTCTCCCAGAAGCGTTCCTCAGCTCTTTGTGACTCCATGATAACACATCTAAGTGCTGCCCTTTGTCAAAAGCAAAAGTATCTGGCACTTAGTAAGTAGGCTCTTAGTTTGCTGAGTGAACACACAAACATGACATATCTGCTAACAGTATCACTCTTAAAGGAAATGACATGTAAAAACCATTCTCGGGAAAGCCGGGACGGCTCAGCGGGTTGAGCGCTCGCTTTGAGGCCCCGAGGACCGAGGATCGAATCCCGGCTCTGGCCCAGGCGGACCCACATGCTGAACTGGGGAGTTCCCACAGTTCGGTTCTCTAGCTGTCTCTGTCTCTGTCTCTCTTATCTGTCAAAAGTAAAATAAAAATAAATATGCACTGAAGATAAAATAATTACTCTCTATAAATATAAAAAGATATTAAAAAAAACCCCCAAAACAAACAAACAAACAAAAAAAAACCATTCTGACATTTGTCCTTTCACAATAGTAACTGCACACCAAGCTTGGAGGGCCAGATTTCCTCAAATACAAAAATGAATTGAATTTGTCTTCTTTTGAGGGGTGGTGGTGGGGATGGTAGGAGGTAAATCAAACCTCTGTGAAGACGCAATTTTAGACAATTTAATCCCCAAATCTCAAGTTCTTCATCATTTTAACTCCCCTAGTCCTCAAATGTTTTATTTTAGACCAGTAGGATATTTGTAGAACAAACTGCCCCAAATCACAAACTCTATAGCTTCTTGGCTATGTCAAAGTCTGAGTTAGCAGTCTCAGTTCTAGCTTGAGCCCTACCCTCATAATTATGCTGTCAAATCAAAAGATACAGATCTATACTGACATGGCTATAGGCAGATGGAAGGAAGTAGAGGGTTTGAGGCTGCCCATTTTGTGCTTTTTTTTATTTTTAAGATTTTGTTTTTGACAGAGAGACGAGAAAGAGAGAAGGGGGAGGGCCCAGAGCAGTCTCCATAGTTGTACATCATCAGTTTTCGACATGGTTTCATTCCACACAGGTGGGTGGGTGGGTTGGGCCTTGCAGGACGGGAACCAAATGGGGGCCATATGCCCTCATGAGCTGGGGGCCTCTCACATGGGAAGTTCATCCTGGCAAGAACTGAACTGGGGGCCACACCCCAGTTCAGCATATGGATCCCCACGGGCCAGGGCTGGGATTTGATTCTCGGACCTCGGTGCTGCAAGGTGAGCACTTAATCCACTAAGCAATCCTGGCATCCCCCATTTTGTGCTTTTTTTTTTTAAAATATATATTTATTTATTTATTTATTTTTGACAGAGAGAGAGATTCAGAGACAGAGAGAGAACTGAACTGGGGGAGCTCCCAGTTCAGCATATGGTTCCACATGGGCTGGGGCCGGGATTCAATCCTTGGTCCCCGGCGCTGCAAAGTGAGTGCTTAACCCACACTGAGCCATCCCAGCTTCCCCGATTTTGTGCTTTTTTAAGAGCCCAAAGCCTAGGGCTCTTCATCCTGTGTGGACTACTGAAGGTGAGGCTGCATTTAACCTCCTGGAGATGGCATTGTCTTGACATACGGTACCTTCCTTCAAAGCCCAATTCAGAGGGTGCCAAAAAGATGTATACACATTCTAAGAAAGGGAAAAACTGTATTAAAATTGTATTAGTATATACCAATAACAAAAGTTGAATTTAAGTCACGTTTGACTTTTGCAATTACAAGAGGTGCTCAAAGTGGTTACTATCAGTGTCCAGACACTTCTGATTATGCTGAACTACTGCTTAAGCAACATTGATCAAAGTGTCCACTTATGTCCACAATTGCGTATGCCATTTCAATTTACCATGTATCTCAAACTTATCACAACTGCATGCAATTGTTAGGCATGTTGGAGGTTCTGTTGCATTCTCACACCTCCATTATCCCTGTACTTCCACAACGTTCTCAAGTTTTAAATACCACTTCAAAATGGTCTTGTGCTCCTTGACTGACAATCATGTTTCCACCATTTTGACTGTTCTGCCTGTCACATGGTTACACTGGTGTTCATTTGATTAATACCATCTTTTAACCAAATGTCACACTACACATTGCTACCATAATTCAATTCAACTTCAAAAAGTAATGCACAAATAACATCTCTTACAATGGGTATACACTTTCTTGACACCCCCAGCACATGTCTTTATATTATGATAAAGGCAAATTCCAAGGTAAAATGTAGCTTACAATGGAAAAATCCAAAGATATTTTTCCTGTTAATTTTTTTTTTTTTAAGATTTTATTGATTTTTGACAGAGAGAAACAGAGACAGAGAGAGACAGAGAGAAGGGGGAGGGCCCAGAGTAGTCTCCATAGTTGACATTAGTTTTTCCATATACCGTAATTTCACTCCACAGGTGGGCACAGGGCTGCACAGGGCAGGAACTGGGCCGGGAGCCTCCCACATAGGTCCCGGCAAGAACTGAACTGGGGGGAAGCTGGGATGGCTCAGTGGGTTAGGTGCTCACTTTGCAGCGCCGGGGACCAGGGATCGAATCCCGGCCCCGGCCGGTGGGGAACCATGTGCTGAACTGGGAGCTCCCTCAGTTCAGTTCTCTCTCTGTCTCTGTATCTCTCTCTCTCTCTGTCAAAAAAAAAAAAAAAAAAAAAAAAAAAAAAGAACTGAACTGGGGGCACATGCCAGTTCAGCATGTGGGTCCGCCTGGGCGGGGGCCGGGATTCAATCCTCAGTCCCCAGGTCTTCAAAGCGAGTGTTTAACCCACTGAGCCATCCCAGCTTTCCCTTCCTGTTAATTTTTAATCAAAATATAAAGGTTCACGATTATTTAATAGAGGCCTCATTAGTTCAAGTGAGCTTTAAGTAAATATCCAAAAAGAAACAGTCTGTTAGCATATTAATTTTAGCAAGGTTCTGGCTTGACAACCAATTTATTGACCAAGTGAATTTAAATTTGACCTGAAATTTAAATTCATGGCAATACCCTTAGCTTCTAAGTAAACAGTTTTTAGGATGGTAATGTGGTAGAAGATATTCATAAAGGTTAAGTCACTGTACCTCTCCTGAGCTTTTATTTCCTCATCTGTAAAACAAGCAACTGGGACTTTTTTTTTTTTTTTTAAAGATTTTATTGTTTGAGAGAGAGACAGAGAGAAGAGGAAGGGCCCAGAGCAGTCTCCACAGTTGCACATCATAAGTTTCGACATAAATTTAGTTCTATTTCCACACAGGTAGATGTGGGGCCGTGCGGCCTTCCACATGGGAGGCATGCTGCAATTCAGCATATGGGTCTGCACAGGCTGGGGCTGGGATTTAATCCCTAAACCTCACAGTTGCAAGGCAAGCACTCAAACTGTTGAGGTATCCTGGCATGCTCTAAATGTTTTTTTTAAGACCCGTTTTTTGCTTTCTAGATTTCCTTTAAAAAATACTGGAGGGGGAAGCTGGGACGGCTCAGTGGTCTAAGTGCTCATCTTGCAGCCCTGGGGTCTGAGGATCAAGTCCTGGCCCCGGCCTATGCAGACTCATGTACTGAACTGGGGTGTGCTTCCCATGGGAGAGGCCCCCAGTTTGGTTTTTGCTGGGGTGTGCCTCCCATGCAGGAGGCCCCCGGCCCAGTTCCTGCCCTGAATGATCTCCCACCCATCTGTGTGGAAAGAAACCATGTCAAAAACTGATGATGTACAACTGTGGAGATTGCTCTGGGCCCTCCCCCTTCTCTCTGTCTTTGTTTCTCTCTCTCTCTCTGTCTGTCAAAAACAATAAAATAAATCTTAGGGGAATAACTTGTTTTCAAAGATTTACCACAGAATTTAAAAGGTATCCTGGTTCATCTGAACTTCACTTTTTATTCAGTTTATAAGCATTCTCTCAGATCCACCTATTTCATAAATCTAGGCAGATATGTACAACACTGTTAGTTTCTAAGGGCTGCAGGATGAGATTATCAAAATTTAAAATAATTATCTAGCTCTCATAGTGATCATGTAGAACCCAACCACTTGCCCACACTCACATAAAAGCCACCTGATGCCAGAAGGAGGGCTAGTGGAAGGCAAGGCACAGGCCCTCGGCAGAGTAAAGGACATGGAGCCTGGGGGCAGAGTGCCTGGTGCTGGGCAAGAAAAATGACTTAATCTCACTCAGCTTGTTTCCCAGGTATAATACCTACTTTACTGTTGGCAAGAGAAAATAAGTTAATACATAGTCTTAGAACGACAGTGAATGCTGGGATAGCTCAACAGCTTGCCTTGCAAGTGCAAGGTCTGGGGATCAAATCCTGTCCCGGGACATGCAAACCCATATGCTGAACTGTGGTGCAACTGGTAACCACTGGGATGGTGACAAGGTTCTCACCTGCCATGTGAGAGGCCCCCAGTTCAGCTCCCACCCCACATGGCCCCATATCCATCCGTATGGAATGAAACCATGTCACAACTAATGATGTACAACTGTGAAGACTGCTCTGGGCCCTCCCCTTTCTCTTTCCCTCTCACCCTCTTTCTCTTAAACAATAATATAAATCTTATATTAGAACAATGGCTAGCATGTAAAGATTACTTAATTGAATATAATTAATACATATTTGAAAAAGTTCACATCTAATCCTATTAAAATCTCAGCAGGGGATGCCAGGATAGCTTATCTGTTGGGCACTTGCTTCGAAGCCCCAGCCTGTGCAAACTCTACATGCTGAACTGCATTGCAACTGGTAACCACTGGAATGGTGGTGAAGGTTCTTGCCTCCCATGTGGGAGGCCCCCGGTTCAGTTCCTGACCCACGCAGCCCCACAACCACCTGTACAGAATAAAACCCATGTCACAACTAATGATGTACAACTAAGGAGACTGCTCTGGAACCTCCCACTTCTCTCTAAAAATAAAATAAATCTTAAAAAAAAAAATCAGAATTATTCTTACTAGGTAATAAGACCCCCCAGAAAGGTAATAAAACTGTTTCTATGTATACCTGAGTCACATTTGACTCAACTTCCCATTGTTATCCATTAAAAATATTCTAAACTAGCATTTGAACAATTTTGCACTTTTCTAATTTTGAATGAGAGCAGACTGATTTCAGACTTAGATGCTCACCTATTTTTCCTTATTTTAACAGAAGTAATGGTTCCTAACTGTAACTGATACTCCAAAATGCTTCCAATCCTTTCCATGTTTTAATCCAAACTAAATTCCCCCCTCCCCCGAAAGATTAGTTTTTATTGTTTGAGAGGAGACAGATAGAGGAGAGAGAAGGGGGAGGGCCCAGAGTAGTCTCTGTAGTTGTACATCATTAGTTGTGACATGGTTTCCTTCCATACAGGTGGATGGGGGCCACACAAGGAGGGGACCAAACTGGGGCTTCCTACATGGGAGGCAAGAACCCTCTCTACCATCCCAATGGCTACCAGTTGCTCCCACAGTTCATCATATGGGGTTGCACAGGCTAGGCTGGGAACCTCATGATTGTGAGACAAACTCAACCGCTGAGCTATCCTGGCATCCCCCAAACTAAATTCTTAGTACTGTATTTCTTAGTAGGAGTTCTTCCAAGTGTTGATCTGGTTCAAGTCAAGAAAGATATTTAATTTGCATATTTTAGCCCAAACATTATGGGATCTCCACAAGTTTTAGGGGGAAATTCCTTCTATTTCAGGAGGAAAAAAAACCAAAAACCAAACATGTTAAATTTTGGCATATTATCAAAGACAATCTGAGAATAACTCAAGGTTTTCATTACTGTTATTTTCCCCACAGAGAAGCAATAAAACCATCATTTTCCCACCCCAAAGCAACAAGAGTGACTAGAGATCTAGGCCTTCAAAGCAAGGATGCCATGTTGCTAAAGCCTTCAAAACAGTCTCTGTCTTGCCAGATCCTGCTTGCATTGTCCTTGACCTTTTAAATAACTCAACATTAAATAAAGCTGAGAAAACTTTACTAAATCAAACCTATAAATTTAAACAGGATATTTATGATGCTGGACACATTTTAATTGTATTTTGTGAGAGGTGAGCAAGGACTTGTGGGAATGCTCACCATTCTCAATGGCACATTCAGAAAGGATAAACAGCTATTAAGTCTAGAATACCCTGGAGCAGGGGTCGCCAAACTACGGCCCACGGGCCGGATGCAGCCCGCGAGGCCCTCTCATCGGCCAGTGGAGACCTTTTTATCTGAATAAAATAATATTAAATAAATAATTAAAAACAACATCTATGTTTTGATTCTTTTTTTATTTGGACCTCGAGTGTATAGTCGGCCCCCAAACTGCTGTTTGATAGTTAATGTGGCTGAAAAGTTTGGAGACCCCTGCCCTGGAGTAACATATTTGCCCAGTATTAGAGGAACTCATAACATCAGATTGTAAACAGGCAGCCTGCCTGAGTTTGGTTGGCCACACAGACTTTGAAAACCAGACATGGCTTCCCTTTCTTCAAGGCAGCTAATGGCTAATGCAGAGCTTTGACAACCTGTTTAGAAAGAGTATATATTACCTGGGCCTAAGGGGTAGGCTAAATAATGGCTCTCAAAGATAACCATGTCCTAATCTCTGGAACCTGTGAATGTTACTTGGCAAAACAGACTCTGCAGGTGTGATTAAATTAGGCTCTTGAGATGGGGAGATAATCCAGGTGGGCCCTAAATGCAATCACAAGCGTCCTTATAAAAGTAGGCAGAGGGAGATTGGACTATAAAAGGCATAAAAGTGATGACAGAAGTGGAGATTAAAGCGATGTGGCCACAAGCCTAGAAACACTGGTAGCCACCAAAAACTGGAAGAGGAAAGGAACAGATTAGGTTTTCTACTAGGACCTTCAGAAGAAATCAGCCCTGCAAGACTGATTTTTAACTTCTGACCTCCAGAACTGTAAGGGAATAAATATGTGTTGTTTTAAGCCACTATGTTTTTGGTAATTTATTACAGCAGCAACAGGAAACTATTACACCATATCTATGCTTACCGTATTTTCCGGCGTATAAGATGACAGGGCGTATAAGACGACCCCCTAATTTTACAGTTAAAACATAGGTTTAGGCCTATATTCACTGTATAAGACTACAGCCTCGGAAGTGGGGGGTAGTCTTATACAGCGAATATAGGCCTAAACCTATGTTTTAACTGTAAAATTAGGGGGTTGTCTTATACGCCCGGTCGTTTTATATGCCGGAAAATACGGTAAGCTTGTAATTTAACCCAACTTTCTCTTACCTGATAATTCAGGCTAGAGCCCTGTCTTGCCAAAGACACTCAAGAAGTTTTTGTAGGGGAAGCCGTGATGGCTCAGTGGGTTAAGTGCTCACTTTGCAGTGCTGGGGACCAGGGATCGAGTCCCGGCCCCGGCCCTTGCCTCCGGAGCCATATGCTGAACTGGGAGCTCCCCCAGTTCAGTTCTCTCTCTGTCTCTGTCTCTGTATCTCTCTCTCTCTGTCAAAAGTAAAAATAAATAAAAATATAAAAAAAAGTTTTTGTAATAACCCAGTCCCCAGACTGCAGTCCAATGCTCTAGTCAGTCACACACTATCTACATGTTTCCCAAGAAAAGGTAGGTCAGAGGTCTTCCCAGTTGTGCTTGGATTTAGAAGCTAACAAGACTATGGAGTGGGGTTATCTTGTTGAGCAGTGGCTCTTAACCTTTTGGGGAGGGTTAAACCTCCAGAAAAGTTGATGGACGCTATCTATAGACTCTCTCAGGGAACACACAATTTTGCATACACTATCTCACAATTTTGCATACACTATCAGGGGTTCATGGACTTCAAGTTAAGACACTGATCTGCACAGGAAAAACATTTTAGAAGCAGACAAAATTAAATCTATAGGTTGATGAGTCAGTCTGTAGAACTGTATGCAAGTAACAGATTGGAGAAACATAGAAGTGAGGATAGGAGTTCCCTGGAAGAAAGTTACACAGGGTCCAGACATGAAAAGACCCAGAATATAAAATTTTGAAGAAGCAAAATGCATTAAGCAAAACTTGTGGTGAAGAATGCTCTCCAACCAGGAAAATGACGCTTTTTGCTCGAACCCAATTAAAAGGGTCGATTTGATAAGGTGACATTAACTTACTTCTGAGCTTTTGAAGATGCTGGATCCTGATCTTGAAGTAATGACAATCTACGAATGCCCTGTGGACAGGTCTAATTCAACTTGGATTATTTCTTTGGGATTATATGATTGATTGATTGTTGACAGAGAGAAGGGGGAGGGCCCAGAGCAGTCTCCATAGTTGACAGCATTAATTTTTCATATAGTTTCACTCCACAGGTGGGCACGGGGCTGCACAGGGCAGGAACTGGGCCAGGGGCCTCCCGCATAGGCCACGGCAAGAACTGAACTGGGGACACACTCCAGTTCAGCATGTGGGTCCGCATGGGCCAGGGCCGGGATTCGAACCTCAGGCTCCAGGGCTGCAAAGCGAGCGTTTAACCCGCTGAGCCATCCCAGCTTTCCCAGGATTATATGGTATTTTAAAGTTCTTCGAAGAAAGGCCGTTAAAACAAATCCAACACGTGATTTAGCCACTAGTTCGTCCAGGCTACTTCCCTCAAGTACAACTGACCAGAGATGGGGAGTACCAGCCTTAAATTTACCAGGGAAGAACCGTGTTTACAACGGGAACAGCGTTTGCTCCCAGTGGCTTGACGGAAGGGTCTGACATAGACGAAGAAAACCCCGGGGAAGATGTCGAGTTGGAGGGTCAAAGAGGGGCCGGGCACCGGCAGGACAGAAGGAAGGCAGGACTGGAGGCTTGGTGGGTGGGGGGCGAGGGCGAAGGGGAGGTCATGGGGACGCCAGGGCACAACTGCAACGCGCGGAGGGGCCCCAAACTTGGTGACCCGCAGCCAGGACCGACGGGCGTCCTCACCTCGACGGGGTAGAGTTCGCGAGGCAGCACCGCCTGCAGGTCCAAGAGCAGGGTGATGGGAATGTGGGAGAGGAAGTAGAAGCCCAGCAGCCACTCCAGGCCGCGCTGGACGCCCGAAGTCCCCATAATCCGTTGGTTGGGCCGGGTAGGAGCCGAAGCTTCGCTTGCCGGAACCGCCGACGTAGAACTAGGGCCCGAGCCAGAGGGTGTCTCGGGACCCCACGGCCCTGGCGCCCGCCCTAATCTCCCCTGACGGTGCTCAGGCCGCTCCCATTGGCTGGCCGGGAGAGGCGGGACTCTCCACAGAGAACGTCCATTGGCTCATCTGAGACTAGCGGAGCTGCGTGAGTGGCCCGCAGACCGTTTCCATTGGCCGCCAGGAGGGCCGCGTGAGGCAGGGGCGGGCTCTTGGAGGCCGCGCGGCGCGTGCGGACAAAGGCGCTTGCCAGAGGGCCGGCCCCCGGCCCCGGGCGGGCCTCTAGCTACCCGTCGCCGGCTTGCTGGGCTCAGCGGCCGCTGCCCGCTGTGGCCCCCTTCACTCTGTACTCACTCGTTCACTCCCTCCGTTAGCACTTACCGAGGGCTTCCTGGGTGCTGGGAGGTGGGCGCTTGTGGAAATGGAGCTCCCAGTGCCGTGGGGCGGGTGCCACAGTCCAGAGCCGGCCAGCAGTGCGTTTTGATCCGCGCTGTGGCACTGCAGTCACGGGCCGTGGAGACACGGAGCAAGATCCCTGTCCGGCCCGAGTTGAAGAGTCCCGGTAGCCTTCCGAAGAATGCGTAGGAGCAGCCAGCCCCAATTAAAACAAACAAACAAACAAACGCAGGGTTATATTATAGTAAAAGGTAAAATTGACAGGTCTTGGTGACTGGCTCTCTACAACAACTGACTGATTATTTGGATGATCCTACCTGTCTGGAGAGATTTGTGAGGTATTAGCGTTTGATAGGAGTTGAAGTTCTGAGAGCAAAGGTCCTGTAAGAACTTAGAGGAGCTCCAGCCTCACAGGGTTCCTAGGAGGAGGGAGCTGAGATACAGGTAGATAACAAAAGTGTGACGTCACAGGGACAGAGGGAGGGGGTCAGCTGTGTCAGAGCAACCCCGAATGGTATTCACTGGTGGAGGCAGGAGCCAGATGACCACAGAGCCAGGCCTAAGGAAGATGGAAGCAGGGAGGGAGATAACTGGTTGTGAAAGGGAGGGAGAGATGGGGCAGAAGCTGGAAGGAGATGTATGCAAGAGAGAGCTTATATATTTTTCAGATGAGAGAGACTAGAGCACTTTCACTTGTTTAGATGTCCAGACAGGAGGAAGAGAGCAGGAAATGTGGCTCCTCCGTCCCCTGAGGGGCTGGAGAGAATGGAAGGATTAGGTCAGAGGAGCTTTGTGTTCCCCAGCACAGGCCCCATGGGACTAGGACAAAGAAATTGTTGGCAATGCAGAGGGCCCAGCTGAGGTGGGTAGCCATTGATCTGGAGGCCCCAATCTCCTAAACTGCTGTCCTGCACTGCGGGGTCTGCTGAGGAGAAGGCTGCTGATCTCATCCAAGCTGAAGTTTAGAAAGACGTGATTTTGAGGAGTTGAACGACAGTGACTGAAAAGATGGAGCATGCAGTTCAAGCTGGATAGGTACTGAGTGATGTGAGGTCAAAGGGCTGGTAGAAAGTGAAAGAGTGAATGGGTTTGAGGCTGAGGAAGCAGTGCTAGGAATTGGATGAATGGGCCAGAACAGAAGGTTGAGGTTATGATAAGGGAATGCAATGTCTGAGTTTCTGGTGTTAGGAACAGGTTCTGTCTGAAGTAAAGGGACAGAGAGCAGAGGGTGTGGGATATATCGACTGCAAATTCCACCTAGAATGGTGGTGGCATTTGGGTGGAGAGAAGACTGTGAGCCCATTGCCAGAGTCTTTGGTTTATAAAGGGGGGTAACCAGGAAGAAGGTGAGCATGGGGTGAGGTATGGCTTCAACTTCAGGGAGTGGAGGGGAATTGGGTGGATGTAGCCTTGGGGAGCAGGGAGGCCAAGCTTGTGGAGTGTGAGAAAATGAACACCCTGTGCTGGAGAGAGCTGTAGGGGAAGCCAAGACCTTGCAGTTCAGGGCAGCCACGTGTCAGTCTCTGCAGGAGGTGTAGACTGAGGTTGCAGAGGAGTTTGTTAGCACCACAATAGAGGGATTTGATCTCTGGAGAGAAGGGTGTTTCCTGGGGAGGATAAATAGAGAAGGATAGGAGAACACAGCAGGAGAGGGAGGTGGAGGTCCCTTCTGTGGCAGTGAGCCCGGTTGAACATCGTGGGTGGCTGCACATTGTCAGAACACAAGTTTCTGGCCTCTACAGGGCCTCTCAGAGGCAGGCTGAAGCCCTCCACACACAGTTGTATCAGGAGGGGTCTGGCTACTGTATTCTCTCCCCTGCCCCCAAGAACGGCCTTCAGGACATGGCAGCCTCTTTTAAGCTGTACCCCGTGATTATAACTGATTGCTGTAGGGAGGAGTTGGGCCCCTAAGCTGGAATTTGGCCAGAGAATGTGGTAAGTGTTCAGCTGTTAATATGACTTTCTCAAAAAACATCTCACCTGACTTGGTTTGTTATCTGTAGATAAAGATTTTCAAGGCCAAGCACTTTCACTGGAAGGCCCCTCCATCCAAAAAATTCTCTGTCCAGTTGCTGTCTTATGTTTGAATTTGTTTTAGTGGAGAAAGTATAGGTTTTAATTTTTTTTTTAAGATTTATTGTTTTTTTAAGATTTATTTTTATTGTTTTTGACAGAGACAGAGACAGAGACAGAGAGAAGGGGGAGGGCCCAGAACAGTCTCCATAGCTGCACATCATTGGTTTTTCCACAGTTTCACTCCACAGGTGGGTGTGGGGCTGCACAGGGTAGGAACTTGGCTGGGGATTCACCCTGGTGAGAACTGAATTGGGGTACTCCCCAGTTCAGCATATGGGTCCACACGGGCCGGGGCCCGGCCGGGATTCGATCCTCGGTCCCTAGGGCTGCAAAGTGAGCGCTCAACCCGCTGAGCCATCCCAGCTTCCCCTAGCTTTTAATTGTTATGAGATCAGGTAAGTGGTAGAAGGCAAATGGCCCTGGGGTGAAGGACATGGCTAATCAGCAGATTTCTCACCAAAAGCAAGTGTTGTTTGAGTGGGAAAATGAAGAGGCAACACTTAGCACTTTTTGAAAAGTATTTGTCCCCCATGGTGGTAGAAATGGAACTCTAGCCTTGTAACCCCAAAGCAAAAGTGCTCAGAGAAGGCTTGTGCTAGACCCTCAGCCTTTGTCTTTGGCAGCAACTGTACGAAGCTCTTTCCTGTCATTTTTGCTTTTGTTTCACTTTTCTGTGCCTTCCTCCTCCCGCCCCTGCCCACCTCCCCCATCCCTTAACCCATTTCTCACATATCCCAAGAATACTCAGCGGCAGCGCTTGAGGCTACAGTGTTTGCCCCAAGCTAACTCACAGATTACAGTCCTGACCTTACCCCCAAAGTTTGCCATGAAATATCTTGCTATTATCATCATTTTCTCATTGCTCTAGTGTAGCTATAGTCTTTGGAAAGAAATGACATTGTTCTATTTATAGCATTCTGTTTTTAATAATGGTATTTCCATTTACAAAATATAGTAATTCTCAATCGCTGAAAATGTCAAATCCTAGAAAGCATAGCATTGCTACATGTGAAAAAAATTATTACGTACTGATCATCATATACAGTTCTGTTACATTAGGGTTAGAGACAAGTTCTGTTTAGAAATAACTCCAAGGACAGTTTTTATATTTTATTTTCACATTGAAAACCAGTCAGTTTTGCTTCAGCCTTAAATTAAACAGTGTGTTTATGTAAAATTAAATGAACCTGGCAGTGAGCTATACTTTTTTTTCTTTTAATTGGGAAATGGGTTAACGTACTTTAAGGCTCAGCTGAAGACCACTTCTCTTGATTGCCCCAGTTTGGTGGCTTTGCTGCCATTTCTGAACCTCTTCTCTGACATGTTTACTCCTTTCACTCTGAGCAACTTTGGTCTGAGTACCTTTCCTGCTAGACAGTAGGTTCCTTGACAGAAAAGAGTGAGCCTTCAGCATCTTTATTTGACTAGCACAAAGCTGGGGTCATTGTTGACTAAACTGAATATGAAAGTCAGACTCCTTTGCTACAGGGGGATTGCCACGCAGTGAAACTGTGAAGGAACACTGCGTGTAAGAACAGCCAACCAATGGTGACACGGAAATGTATCATTAAGTCCAAGAGTTCTGCTGCCAATGGGAAGTCATAGAACCTGGAAAGCCACTGTAGCTCTAGAATCAGCAGGTGGCTTCACACCTTAAAGCCAAACCATATATTCATTAATTAAAGCTAAGATTCTGTCAGTGTTGGAGGTGTGACAAGGGGACTGTGTGTGGGAGATTTAGAATGAGCTTTTAAGATCTGTGGGTTTCACTAAGGTAGAGGGCAGCTGGCCAGCTGTCTTGAGTGATTACCTCCTTTTCATGTCAAAGAACCTGTAAACTTGGGTGGAGGGACAGAGCAGGTGGGGGTTAATTATGAAAACCTGTTTAAAGCTCAGCTATTGTACTGTTCATACATTTGTGTATTTATTTTTTAAATATTGCATTAAAATATTATTTACTGTGATTACTAAGTTTCTTGGTCCAACATAGATGTGTCTCAAATACATTTAGTGGTGAAGTAAAGGTCTTTAATGGAAGAGTTAACAGTTCTCACTCACTTAAGTAGTGCCTACTATAAATTAGAGCAAGGGTTGGCAAACTTTTACTATAAACGGCCAAATATTTTAGACTTTGTGGGCCAATCTCTGTCCCAACTACTGAACACTGCCATTTGTTGTGTGAAAGCAGCTATAGACAATATATACATGAGTGAACATGTCCATGTTCCAATAAAACTTTATAAAAACAGGCATCCAGCTTGATTTGACCTGATCTAGTCATTGGCACCTTCATGGTCAAGGCCATGTGGCTATGGGTCCTAATTTAGTAAGTGGCAAAAAAGCGCAGAGGGAGTGCATCTAATGTCCTAAGGCAGGGATTCCCAACCCTGTGCCCCGGGCCCCATGGCGCCCGCCATTATTTGACTGCATCAGAAGTTTTCATAAACACTAAGTAAAACTATAATTTATTTTTATACATTTGCTAGAATTTTAAAATACTGTTTGAGTATCTACACAGGTTTATTATATTCATTGGTATGTTTGCGATATCGTATGTATAAGTTTTTCCCTAGCTTTCACCTTTGTACATGTCGCGTCTTGTTTAGCTGCCGCACTCTTTAAACTCCTCCCCCCAACCGGGAGACGCGGAGTTGCCATTTTGATTGCGGTTGCTGGACTGATCGGGTCGTGACGGTTAGCTAGGATCACAGTGTTTTGATATATTCGATTTTAAATGAACTAAAAGCGAGGGAGGGAATCTATTATTATGATGGCAATTTGATATGATATTGTAGTTCTATAACTATTTTTATTTTAATTTTTTTAGTCCTAAAATGAGTGGACCAAATAAGAGAAAACGAACCTATAATTTTAACACAGACTGGGAGGAATCATATTGTTTCATTAGTTTAAAAGGTAAATGCGTTTGCCTGTTGTGTGGCAGTAGTATTGCAGTGCCGAAAAAACATAATGTTGAACGTCACTTTCAGACAAGTCATACCACTTTTGATATGAATTATCCACTTAAATCTGAAGTAAGAAAGAAAAAAATAAATCAACTAAAATTAAGTTTAACTACTCAACAGACTGTTTTCACTAGACATATGGAAAAATCTAAAAAGGCAACCATTGCTTCTTTCAAAATTTCTCACATGCTCGCAAAGAAGAAAAAACCTTTCCAGGATGGTGAATTGTTCAAAGAAGCATTTCTGACTGCTGCCGAGTGTTTGTTTGAGGAATATTCTAACAAGCGTGAGATTATGTCGGCAATACAAGACCTACAGTTGTCAAATAACACAGTCACAAGAAGAATACATGCAATTTCAAAAGACTTGCAAACTCAGTTAAAGACTGACTTGGAAATATGGGACTGCTTCTCTCTGCAATTGGACGAGTCAACAGATATATCAGACACCGCACAATTGGCAGTTATGGTGAGAATGGTATTTAGTAACTTCACAGTAAAAGAGGAGCTGTTGCAAATATTACCAATGAAAGGACAGACGAGAGGTGAGGATATTTATAAAACTTTCAGAACATACGCCAGGTCGATAAACATGCCTTTGCATAAGTTGTCTGCGATAACTACCGATGGGGCACCAGCAATGGTTGGTAAAAACA
>PVKE010001661.1:62284-95780 GCA_004027555.1 Craseonycteris thonglongyai | reverse complement strand
AGGATCGAATCCCGGCTCCGGCCCAGGCAGGACCCACGTGCTGAACTGGGGAGTTCCCACAGTTCGGTTCTCTAACTGTCTCTGTCTCTGTCTCTCTCTCTATCTGTCAAAAAGTAAAATAGAAATAACTATGCACTGAAGACAAAAAGATAATTTCTCTCTATAAATGTGAAAAGATAAAAAAAAAAAAAAAAGAAAGTATATTTCCTATCTCCTTAGAGCCTAATCTCTTTGCGGACTGGATTTATGTTTTCTGTCTTCTATATTTCATATTAATAAATGTTTACTATTATTGGCTATATTGTGTGTTTATGTAAACACACAAACACATTCATCCAAACATAATGAAATTTCTTAATAAGAAAGAACCAGAAAAAAAGAAAAGAAAAAAAAACTAAAAAAAAAATTCCCCTCTGCTTATTTTTTATCCTTTCTATTCCTTCCTGCTGGAATTCCAGCCTTTAGTCTTAACATGAAGCCAAGTGAGGTTTATCATTTATCTACTATTTCTTCATTAAGATGTAATTGCCCAAACCTAGGAAAAATATTAACAGAATACGCCTTATACATAATTGGAATAGGTATTTACCAATGCAGTATGATTTGAGAGATATGTATTTCACTACAATATCATCATTAAATGCCTACTATTTCTCAGTTAAGCTTATTACTCCCAAACCTCTATTGAAAAGCTGATGTCGGTGAAGCGGTTATGGAAGTCTATTTATTGACTCACTTATTAACCAACATTCTAAATTTCCTCTGCTGCTCATGACATTCATGGCTAGTAAGATATTCTGTATTACATCTATGTACTCCTCCAATCAGTTCAGTTATATGGTTACCTGAAGTCAACTGTGATTCTTTACAGTCCTCTTTATGTCAATCATATGTGTAACTGTAATTATGTAATCAATTAAATATTCTGCAAGCTAATTAAATATGAATGCCAAAAGTATTATCTCCATGAAAACTAGTTTGAGTGCTTTAAAAATGTTCTATAAAAATAAACTACTAAAAACAAAGTTGTGTCAAATTCTCTGGGTGAGACAACTGGAAAAAAATTGGAAAAAATACAATAAATGTCTGCAGTCAAATTGCTTCACAGTTATTTTCAAGTTTCTCACTCTACTTAAAACCATCCCAAACTAAAACTAAAAAATAATTCATTATGGGCACTATTTATACAAGAAACAACATATATGAGGGCTATCCGGAAAGTATCCAGCCATGTACCTGTTCTTGTTAGTTATATTGACAGTGGCTAGATTTTTTTCCAGACAGCCCTTGTAACTTCATTTAGCAGGCCCTTCCTCATCAAAAAGGCCTTGGCCTTCCTTCAAAAAACCAATAAGTAAATAAACATCCATGTGTACATATTAAGTTAAATTATTTGAGGTATGTATATTTCTTTTTATTTTAATAATCCTGGTCTAACTGAACTTTTAAGTGGACCCACCTCCTTCAGATAAAAAACACTCTATTAGATTAAGTCCTAGGTTATGGATATGAATAATCTTTTCATTTTTCTTTTTGCTTTCCTTATTAAAGCTGCTAATCTAATACAGAAGCAATAATCCCAAAGACACTAAAAAGAATTGCAGCCATATGCCAAATATGAGCTCCGTCACATAATACACACTTCTGCTTGAGAATCTGTCTGACTTCTAAGTAGAGATTTCATTTGTTGACATAATTGACAACAGACGCAATCATGGTCAGAGACTAGAGAACACCTAAGTCAAAAGGGAAGAAATCCAAAATGCAGGAACAAACTGTACATGTCCCCTCTGATGCCAGCTGGTCTCAGCAGCAGCCGTTCTGGAGAGAGCCACTTGAGAGGTATGGTGCGAGCAGAGGACATGGCCCCTTGGGTGTGGACCTCATAAGCCAGGCCCAGTCCACAGAGCTTAGCAGTAAGATCACATTGGATCAGAATATTCCTGGCTGCCACATCTCCATGGAACAGATGCTTATCCTGGAGAAATTCCTGTCAAATAACATCAAAGATAGATCAGATGTCTGAGGTAATGGCTTAGGTCACACACAAGGAGAAGCCATCCTAGAAATCCTCAAAAAGACAAGGACACTTGCTACTCCAAACAAGTCTCATTTACAATGACTTATCACTTCCAAGTCATGACAGTGAATCAGACATTTTGGATTGTGTTCAGGATTACCAACTGACGGTAATACTGGGTTTGGAAACTATAATCACCCATGGTGTGTGAAGTTCTAACCCAAGCTTGTACAACCTGTGCCCCACTATGTGTCCCCCCCACCCCCACCTGTGTGGAGTGAAACTATGTTGAAAACTGATGATGTACAACTATGGAGACTTCTCTGGGCACCCCCGCGCTTCTGTCTGTCTCTCTCAGTCAAAATCAATAAAAATAAATCTTTAATATATATATATATATATATATTTATTATTTTTTTTTTTTTAGAGAGAGAGAGAGATACAGAGACAGAGACAGAGAGAGAACTGAACTGGGGGAGCTCCCAGTTCAGCATATGGTTCTGCACAGGCCGGGGCCGGGATTTGATCCTCGGTCCCCAGCGCTACAAAGTGAGCACTTAACCCACTGAGCCATCCCGGCTTCCCCAAAAATAAATCTTTAAAAAAAAGAAAAGTAAGAAAAAATAGCATCATGTTGTCTTCTAATTGATAACTTAAAGCCCTGATGAATGCATCAGTGAGAGTCATGCAAATAGTGGGGCACTCTACAATTATTGTTCAAAATACAAGGTAGACTGTATCCTGACACTTCAACTTTATTAAGGGAACATATCAAACACCATAGGTAATATTGATTTATGTGATGTGCTCTCTTCCTTTCCCCACAGGAACTTCACCTGTAACTACTGCTCTTTTCTCACCTCACTACTTCTTTTTCTCTAAGCTTTCCCTGATTCCATTTACATCTCTGGTATATTTTACACCTCCAGGTGGCAAGACTAACGTATCAAATAACTTAAAGTAGAAGCTTCACAGATCCCTGATTTTCTATAGCAACTTTAACACAATTATCTAAAACATTTCATAGAAATAGTCATCTAAATTTTCTGAGTAATTCTGGTAAAGGTAATTTTTTTTTTTCTGCTTAAACCCTGTATTCTTTCTCTTACCTCCGTATTTAAGTTGGTTTAAAATAAAGGGAGGATCTCACTGTTGCCCCTTTTTATTCCTCCTCTTCCACCTGATTTGTGTTCTTTTTAAAGTATAGGTATGCCCTATCACATTCAGTATCAAAACAAGTCTCCAACCAAACATGTTCTGAACTAGTATTTCTTGTTTTTCAGGGATAAAGTTGTATATTTCCTTGTGTTTCTGTTTCCTTTTACCCATTCTGTCTTCCCCTATCTTCTCCGAACTTGCTTCCCTATTTTCCCCTTTTACACCTATTAATATTAGTATATATGGAAAGTAAGAGTATCAGTCAAAAAGACATATAGCTCTTGGCCCTTATTTTTTACCATTAAGACTAAGAAATCTTTAAAAACTCTTCCTGTTCCTTCTAAAAACCCTAAGTTGATTAGTTCCTGCCTAGAATTACCAATTCTATAGTATGTTATCTAAATGATTTCATAAAGACCTAAAAATAACATCAGTTCTTGAGTTACTGCCCCCTAACTTCCATCTGATTTTCTTTATAATATATACCCCCCTTGGAAATATAAATGTGAAAAATATGAAATCAAATCCCAGGCTAACAATAAACACCCCTGTCATCTATTGTCATTTTGCCCAGCTCACCAAAGCTGAGAGGACTTGCTTCCCAATGTGATATACTTGTTTCTCTGAGAGATCATAGAGAAGGCCATCCGTGGTCATCACATCCTAAAAAGACACAGAGAAGCATTTTATCAAAATGACATAAACAGATTTTTAAAAAATATATGGTCAGAGAAATTCTTAAACGCTGATACCAAATCTCAGGAAGAAATACAAAAACAGGAATTATAAGATTCAAGGAGAGATTGATCTGAGAGATCCTCAGATATGCAAAGAAGTACAATAAGTTATCGGACGGGAGAAACAATAAATAATGTAGATGTATAGCAGAATGAAGGAAGAACCGAGTAGCAGGTAAGAAAGACAAGTATATTTAAGACCATCCACTGGCTAAAGCATCAGTTTTCCTGGGGTAGTGTGTGTGATTCATTAAACACAGTAACTCAACACATGTTTATTGAATGCCTACTATGTGCCTGATTCCATCTTAGGAACTCAGAATATAACAACGAGCAAAATTAAAATATCAGCCACTTTCTGGAGTTTATAGTATGACAAACATATGAATCAGAATCAAATAATCATACATAAATATATAATTACATATCTACAAGTGCCATGAAATACATGCAAAAGACAGTATTTTATGGTGGGGAAAAGAGCTGATTCAGTTGGAGGAGCAAGGAAAGCTTTTGATGAAATCTGAAGGATGAGTGGATGTTTACTATGCAAAAAGGAGAAGGGAGAAGTTTGGTATAATGTGAAGATGATCTAAAATAGAGAAGCATAGTCATTTTGAAAAATAGAAGCTAGTGAAGTTAGAGCACACACAGCACAAGTTATAGATGGTTAACCTCTTTTAAAAGTTTAAAAGGCCTAAAACTTACACATTGTCCTATTTGCATCACTGAGTGGAAGAGGTTAACAGGGTCTCTTTTCCATACACATTTAGTAATAAAATAATCAGCATACTGGGGAGGCTTGATTAATATTAAACTTGTCTGTTGGCAAGTGAAGAACTAACTATGGAAACAAGCAGCAGCACTTCAAAATAAGAAATATATAGAGAAGTGGGGAGACTATAATATAAAGGATTTGTACTTTAGATATTAACTTTTTTTTAATGAATTTGAGGTACAAAAACATAAAAGCTGAAATCTCCTCAAGTCAGCCCTGGTGTACCATGGTGATGTTACAGAACAGAAGACGAAATTCAACACAATCAAAACAAAATTACAATCAGTACCAATGATAGTTATATTGTTGTGTAGTTATCATTATAACAGCCACCATCCGGAGTGCTGCTATTAATATGTACCAATCACTGCTATATTTTTACATACATAATTTCCTTTAGTGTTAATAATAATTTATTCTTCCTCCCATTTTACAGATTCATAAAACCCAGGCTCAGAGAGGTGGCTCACCCAAGGTCACACAGCTAGTAGGAGGTGGCCTAAAGTCCATATTCTAAATCTGCACTGCCCAGTGGTAGACCATTAGATACTTGTGGCTATTTAAATGTGTATTATTTTAAATGATATAAAAATAAAACCAGTTTCTCAGTCACATCAGCCATAATCCAAGCATGCCATAGCCACGTGTGATTGGCAGCCACCGTATAGGACAGAGCAGATACAGAACATTGCTACCATTCTAAAAAGCTCTGTTGGATGGTGATGATCACTGCTATGCCATTCCAATGACTCTATTCTGTCATTTGTCAGGCTAATTAACTTGTGAACAGCTAAGCAGCCCAGTGGAGCCTTTCCTTCTTAACACCTCTACCTCCCTGCTCACCCGGCGACAGGTCCAGAGAAAGCTGAGTAGGTCTCCCTGAGCCACATCCTCCAACACCATGTAGAGCGGCAGCCTGTCTGTGCAGCAGCCTTCCAGCTGCACCAGGTTCTGGTGCTGCCCCAGGTACTGATAGAATTGGATTCGCCCGAGGAAATCATGCAGCTCGTGGAGCCCCGCTGATTCTGTGGAGAGCAGAAGAGCCGTGGGCAGTGAACCGTCAGAGCAGCCCAGAGAAGAGAGGTGGGAGGCAGCAGCAAGCGCAGATGATACTTCCCACAGCTTTAAAGGGGGGCGGGCCAGGAGAAAAAGGAAATTGAAAGGGAGCCAGTTAAAAGATGATCCTCACTGACTATTTGTTCAAGGTAACATGCTAGACTCGTAGGGCTTAGAGCTGAGTAGGCGTTCATCTGCCTAAATAGGTGTGTGTTCTGTTCACATTAAAATATTATCGTGGACTAGGACTTTTGATTAATATTCTTGCTTATCCTTATGCTTATTCTATGCACCCACCATTATGAGTCCATATCATAAGTATCAGCAAAGAAAAAGAGAGAGAAAGAGAAACATAGGATCAGAAAAAATATCATATAGTGAAGAAAAATGAAGAAACAACCTTAAAATCCTCATCTAACTGATATCCGATATGAAAAAATCAGTTTGAACCACCTCAATAGGCAAGGTTGAGCCAGGGTAAGATCCCAAGAATAACATGTCTGCCTCAAGTTTTCACTTTCTAATCCCTTATTCTGCACACAGTTGTGGTCACAATGATCTATTAACACCTTAGTGTCTGTAAAGCCTGTTAGCAATCACTGTTAGGGGCTCACAGTGGAAAAGTGAAAAAGGGAAAGGCAAGTCTAACACTTCTTTTACCTTTTAAAGCCTTGAGGACAATACTCTTGGACTTAGCAGGATCCCCGGTGTACATCTTGGTTCGGTAGATGGCCCCACAACTACCATTGTAGATCTGCTCCAGAACTTGAGAGAGTTGCTCCCGAGGCACCTGCAGCTTAGCCAGGGCATGTGTGGAGGTTTGTAGAAGGCTTTCCACTGATGTCTCCTCAAGTGGTAGAAACACGCTTCTTCCATGTTCTCCTGCCTCCCTGTTTCTACCCCAAGGTGGAGGCACAGGGCCAACGCCTAGAACAAATGGATGATACCAACCAGCTTTTCCTTACTCTCTCAACTCCAGGGAAGCAGAGCTGGGAACAACCTGGCAAGGAAGTTCCTTTAACAACTTATCTTCTGGCCATTGTGCAGATACCTTCTGATGCTCCTCTGTGAACCAGCATTAGTGCTAACCTTGTGGAAATCTTATAATAATTCCATACTTCTAACACAACTCAAGCTGGATCTTTGAAAACTATTAATGACATTTCCTTTCTGTCTTTCTCAGGATCACTATTCAGTGTGCATATAATGTGGATACAATGGAGAAAGTTCCTGAACAGGTATCCAAACCCCAGAGACCTAAGGGTGGTGGTAACTGCCAATGGGGACTATCATTTAAGTCAATCAAATGGCTCCCAGAGGTAGAGGAGAGGTTTGGATAACTACTCAACAGTAAGTTATGGTTATTCTTCCTCCCTCAACTTGTCCCCATAGTCAAATTATTTTGTATTTCTTAGAGTTTTGGTCAAAAGAGTCTTCTAGTACTTTCCCCCTTCTTTATTCAACTTTTCTCCATTGGAATAGATTTATTCTTCTTATTAAATCTCCATTCGTTCATTATGAGACTGTCACATTACCTACTGGGCTAATGAGGCACCTAAATCTCCATTCATTCATTAATTCATCCATTTTTTAAAACAAATATCATCTCCTACATGTCAACTACTGTTCTAGGTGTTGGGAATGGACAAAGTACAGATTCTTAAGAAGGTTATTCTCCAGTGGTAGAAAAGAGGAAGCAGATAATAATATGCCAGGTGAAGTGTGCTGTGGAGAAACATAGAACAGAGGAATAAGAAGCATCAGTGATGTTATTTTGACACTCAGGAAAGGCCTTTGTGAGGACATTTGAAAAACACCTGGAAGCAATTAGCAAGCAAACCATAAGCATTTCAGGAAGGATGTTATAGACAACGGGAATAAGAAGTGCAAAGGTATTGAGGAAGGAGCATGCTTGGCATATTTGAGGAAGAGGAACGAAGTCAGTGCAGTGGGAATCAAGTCAGGTAATGGAGAGTTATAGGAGAGGGTGCCAGAGAGGGCCCACATCAGGTAAGAATTTGAAAGGATTTTGTCCTTTCTCATTCTGAGATGGGAGGCTACTGGGGAGTTTCAAGCAAAGAACTGACAGGACTGACCTACACTTAAGAAGTCATTCTAGGGATACTGGGATGGCTCAGTGGGTTGAGTGTTCACCTTGCAGCCCCAGTCCAATGATCAAATCCTGACCCCGGCCCATGTGGATCCATATGCTGAAATGGGGTATGACCCCAGTTCAGTTCTCGCCGGGGTAAGCTTCTCATGTGGGAGGCCCCTGGTTCAGTTCCTGCCCTGCACAGACCCCCTGCCCACCTGTGTGAAATGAAACTATGTCAAAAATTGATGACATACAACTATAAAGACTGCTCTAGGACCTCCCCCTTCTCTCTGTCTGTCTCTGTCTCTGTCTCTCTCTCGCTCTCTCTCTCTGTGTCAAAAACAATAAAATGTATCTTAAAAAAGAAAAAGAATCACTTTTTCTGCTCTGAGAAGACTAGACCATAAAGGGATAGGGGCAGAGCAAGGAGACCAGTTAGAAGTATGTTATAATGATCTATGAGAGGTGAAAGTGGCATGAGTTTATTCTGAAAGTAGAGTTAAAAGATTTGCTACTGGATTGGATATGGAGTATGATAGAAAGAGGAGTCAAGGACAGCTTTAATATTTTAGACTGAACACATAGCAAGCTGGGCTTGTCACTTGCTAAAATATAGAAGACTATTAGCAGGGGACATTTGTGAGGGAATTTCAAGACCTTTGGTTGGCCATACTATACTATATGAAATGTGTATTTGATCCCAACTGCAAAGTAGGTGGTTTAATATAAGAATCTGGATTTCAAGAGGGATCATAGTAAAAATTTGCATCTACAGTTAAAATGAGATCATTTAGGAAGTAACTGGAGGTTTAAAGGGGGGAAAGGCGTTTCTGGAAGAAAGAAGTACAAAATTGTTTCAAATGCTTTTGACTGATCAACTAAGAAGAAGGCTCAACATAGCTGTCATTGGTGATCTTGGAAAGCTCTTTTGGTGAAGTGGATATGAAAGCCTTATTTTGTTTTATTTTTTTTTAATGATTTATTTTATTGTTTTTGATAGAGACAGCGAGACAGAAACAGAGACAGAGAGAACGGGGAGAGCCCACAGCAGTCTCCATAGTTATACGTCATCAGTTTTAGACCTGGTTTCATTCCACACAGGGTAGAAACTGGGCTGGGGGCCTTCTGCATGGGAGGCACGCCCCCTCGAGCCAGGGGCCGAGCCAGGGGCCAAACCGGGGGCTGAGAGGGGAAAACCGAACTGGGGACCTCCCACATGGGAAGCACACCCCAGTTCAGCATATGGCTCCATATTAGCCGGGGCCGGGATTCGATCCTCGGTCCCCAGAGCTGCAAAGCAAGAGCTTAACCTGCTTAGTCATCCCGGCTTCCCCAAGCCTTATTTTAATAAGTTCAAAAGATGATGTGACAAGTGAAAGTCGTAGAAGAGTGAGTTTAGACTACCTCTTTGAGAAGTTTATGAGTGAATTACAAGAATATTGGGATAAAATTTAGGAAGGATAAAGTTTCATATAACTGTCAGATACTTTTTTCATTCTCTCTAGTTTCATGTATGAGCTTATTCTCTTTCATTACATACTCAGCTGTACTCCAGCATGTTATCATCTCCTACCTAACTTCAAAGGCGGTTATGAAAGCTACTCTTGTTCCATCAAATAGTCCAAGGGCACAGAGGAGGACTGAAGTGTACTATGGAGACTAAAAGGCCATCCTTCAAAACTGGTAACGGAGTCTTGGGCTTTAACTACTAGGTCTTCCTCCCAGATTGTTACAGATTCACATGGCCAAAGATTTGATAGTGCAATAAGACAAAGAAGGTAGAAACAGTTCACCCGGGGCCTCCCTTGCCTATTCCTATTTCAGCAAAGAAGCATATATTTTCTTCTACTCACAACTTCCCAGAGAAGAGCTCATCCTTCTCAGCCACACAGGAAAGGGCCCATGCTTCCTCTCCCACTGCAGGGACCTGGGCCTCTAGACTTAGGCCCGTTGAGACTTGGGTTTTATTTTTATGCAGTGTCCATCTTCCCTGAGCCTCTGTCCAGCCCCAGTTAGAGCTTTACCTTGGAGTCCAGGCGACTGTTGCTGAGGTCTATTTCCTCTGATAAAAAGCCAGAGGATTATCCCAAGAATGATGAGGAAGATTCCAACCAGAAGGGTTGGAACAACAATGATTTCATACTGCTGCTGCCCGACAACTGGTAGGAAATTGAACAGGAAGAAAAGAGATTGAAGAAGAAGCCTTACCTGATATCTACACAACCTCCCCTACCCACCAGTGTTCCGCTCTTCATGCTGAAATGATCATCTCTTCCTTCTTCCACTCTACTGCTAGTCAATGAAATCCCTATCCGGAGCAACTCTCTAATCAGAAACGCCAGTGTCCCTGTTTCTTAGTCCAACAATTATGCTCTTTGTTTCTTCTCTCCTTTTTGCAATTGAAATTAAGAATACAGCATCTGTGTCCCTAATTGGCACTTGCCATCCTTCCAAGACTATTGCCTCCAGTGCCTATACCTTTATCAACACTGTCTTCATTTCTACTAAAAATCAAATTATCCTCCTCCCCAAATCCACCCAGACCCTAGTCTCCACTAGTCTAAAATCAGAACATAGTCATCAGTGGTATCTGTACTTACTGCACAATTTGTCACTGAGACTGCATTCCAGTAGCATTCGTGTCATGCCCTTCTCCTCTCCCATTGCCACACAGCTGTCCACATCTATGTGTGACCCACAGAGAATGCACAGAGCACGGCTGAGAATAATTCCCAAGGATTGACTTGTTCTAGAAAAATAAAATGGGGCATACAGAGAACTTTAAAACACATCTGTAGATCACTAGGCATTAAGTACATGGGTACCTGGAATTCTCTGAGTTGTACAGTTATCTCTGTGCATCTATCTGATATTCAGGCGGGGAGAAGTTTATTTTTTTTCCTGGCATTCTCTTCTTTTATACAGCAAGTACAGCACTGATCTGGTCTTATCTTTTCATGTCACTGTTTCTCAAAGTATTTTGAAAGGCTCCCCTTTTACCCAAGACTCCTGTTCCAGTGTTCAAGTACATGTTCGCAGCACCTGTTGAGCAATTGTGGCCCGTGGGTTATGTGCGAAAGGTTTCCTCCCCCACAGTCCTTACGCAGGTCTAATTTTCTTTTGCTGTGTATTATTTTTTTAACAAAACATTTAATTTCACCTTTATACAAAGCTAATGAAGGCAATGAGTAAATACTTGGCAGATTCCAAGGTAGAAAAGTGATGCATTTGCTTTCTTTCTCTGAAACATTCTCATACTGCAACCTCACAACCAATGAACAGACAGCATTTATCATAAAAGGTATTTAAATCTGCAGCTTTCCGAGTTCCAAGGATCTTCCCCGGCCCGTCATATATAGATGGATACAAATACTCACTCTTACTGATACATAGACAAAAAGGAGTGTTGGTATCAAACCACCTTCTCTTTCTCTCTCTTTTAAACAAAAAGGAACTATGTTCATATATGGTTCGAAAGCAAAAATGTAAAATGATATGCCATAAAATCTTCTGATCTACCCTTCTCCATTTATCCAGTTCCTAGTTCTCCTTTATGTAGACCATATGAGTAGTTACCAGTTTCTTTCTTAATCTAGCCAGAGATGTTTTATGTGAATTATTTTTAATTTTATATAACCAGTATGTATTTGACACGATACCTCCAAAAATCTGATTCTTTCCAAAGAGAACTGGTGAATACCACTCTTTCATATATCCATATATCTACAAATGTTATTTTGCCCTCTGGTAATAAGAGTCTCCCCTGGCTCTGGTCAGCAAAGCCTACTTTAATTCTGATTGATCTGAAAAACATAGAGTGATTTTCCACCATTTATATAGTCCTAAATATGTAACCTACTTTTGTAGTGATTTGATAATAAGGTAAGTTTTAAAAACTCAGAATTGTAGCTTATATGATATACTTATTGGGCATGTGCTACATTAGCCATATTATGCTGTCTTCTATTACACTGCATGTTGTAATTTATTGATACCAATAACCACAATGCTACCTATTGAGGCAGAGTCTCTTAGGGCCTGAAGCACATATGTAAAGAAGTCTCCCATCTCCAGCCTCAACCCCTTCTCCCTGTTCCTGGAGCTCCATGAGCTGGTATAGGGTGCGAGGAGTGTTACACAATTTCCCTACAACTCAGAAGAGAGAAAGGTATGTGGTTGGTTGACAGAAGCAGAGTAAACAGAGGAGTAGCCAGAAGAGAAAAATTGCAGAGAGGAGGGGGAAGTTCTTGGGTTTTCTATATAACAAGGGATCTATAAAGTCAATGAATAATCAGACAGCAAAGTCCATCTCACTTAGCTGGTAAGCCAAAAAGGCAAGGTGCAAGGTAGTTGAGAAAGTCTCATCATTTCACAAGACCACACGGAAGGAAAATCACTAATAACAGGGCAAGAAACGGAGCCTGAAGACGGTGGAGTGAAAGAAGGTCTTAAAAATAAACACTAGCTCAGCCAGGGGAAGTCAAAGGCTGTTTGAAAATCTCTCACTGCCATTCTCATTCTTATTTTCCCTTCCACTGACTTCCTTTTCAGGGCACTATCAAATGTAATTATTTTCATTCAGGGAGCAGCCAATTTAATGAGCTCGGCTCTCTGAGGAATAGGTTTTGTGAGCACAATTTCTTACCATAGTGAAAGCGGAAGAAAGGTCAGCAAGCAGCCAGCTCAAGCTTGTGAACTCTGCCCAGAAACCAACTACACACCCACTAATACATACTGAAGGAAAGCCTTTCACGCCTGTGTGCTTATGTGTCCCCAGATGAGTTGCACATGGTGGGCCACACTCAACTTCAGGCCATGGCCAAACATACCAACAGCACATGACTCATAGCCATGTTTATACCCCTGCACCTGGATACCACACTTCACCACAGCACCCACCTTTGGATACAATATGACCTTTTATTGCATTTACTGAAAAATGTTCTCAACTTCAGTTTTACGTGAGCGTACACAGTTTAAAGATGTGGGATGGGGAAGCCGGGATGGCTCAGTGGGTTAGGCACTCACTTTGCAGCCCCAGGGACTGGGGATCAAATCCCGGCCCCGGCCCATGCGGACTCATGTGCTGAACTGGGAGCTCCCCCAGTTCAGTTCTCTCTCTGTCTCTGTCTCTCTGTTTGTCTGTCTCTCTCTCTCTCTCTCTCTCTCTCTCTCTGTCAAAAAAAATTTAAAAAAAGATGTTGGATGAAATGAAACTGGATGCTGGAGCAAGAAAATAAAGGTATAGTGTTGCGAGGCCCACTCAATAAATTGTTTTCTAGCTGTTTGTACAGTACGCCCTTTCCAATGACTACAGTTTGGTTAGAGGCATGTGGCGTATACCAAGTGAATCTAGAAATTTTAAGGTATACACACCAGGCATAGCCACATAGCCATGAAAGCCCACATAGGAAACCTTACTTCACAGAGCCCACCAGAGCACTTCTGTCAGACGATGCTCATATTCACTCGTAACAACAACATTCCTCTCTACATTGTTTTTCTCCCTGCAATTAATATTCAGTTACCACATGTCTTTGTCTGCCCACTGTGTGACGCTGAGTAAAGGCACGCTTTGATGCCAAAACCTACCAGGATGATTCTTCCTATGGGTTAGATCCTAACCCACCTGAATATTAGGAGATTGTTCTTGACCAACAGTTCTGTAAATATGACCAATACCCTGTCCCTTTCAATTACATCTAGACAGTTTTCTCACAGTGTTAAAAACAAAACAAAACAGGATATTGGCTACAGTTTCTTCTCTTAACTGGACTGCAAACGCCTTAAGTATATAAAACATTATCCCACCTGCCTTATCTTTTTATGCTGTCATTTCTCGAAGTATTTTTAAAACCTCCCCTCCTACCCAAGACTCCTGCTCCAGTGCTCATGTTCACAACACCTGTCTGAGCAATTGTGGTCCACAGGTTATGTAGGAAAAGTCTACCTCCCCTACAGTCCTTAAGCAGGTCTAATTTTCTTTTTCTGTGTATCACTTAATATTAAAAAATTTTAATTCCATTTTTATAAATTGCTAATTAAGACAATGAACAAATCATTGGCAGATTTTAAATTCTCGCTTTAGTGCCATATATTACTAAATTCAGGACATTAGAATCAAGAATACTGTGAACTTGTAAAATGGTTTATTCTGATAACTACATTTGACAATTGGAAAAAATGTACATAGCTCGCCTACAGTTTACATATATCTGTAGTGCAAAATCTCTTCAGGCAGGGTTCTAACTATAACAATATTATTACTTCACTTGTGACTGTGATTCCTTATTTTTTCTCTTTTCAGTTGCTTGTGACTTTGTTAGCACATTAAAAATGTTAGCTTCCCTCTTGAAATGAGAGTCTAGAAAGGGAGAATAGCACAGTAAAGGAGGGGACACAAGTAGGAAGAGAATGAGAGTGAAATGGGAAGTGAAGTCCACCCCAAATCTTTGCAAGAGTATAGTCTGGAGACCACAGAAGTTAATGATTATAACTAGAATCAAACAAAATATTAATAGTAACTCTCCAAACCTAACACGTCCGCACAAGGCAAGCACAATGCCACACTGCATTATGTTTTACTACACACACAGACAGTTCTATGTGCAACAATAACACAAGTCTCACTATTGATATTTCTCTTCAGTTAGCACAAAATAGTCAACCTGACATAATCAGGAATTTAGCCATGAGTGTCCAGACGAAACTCTTTTTACCAAAATACATCTACAATAAAACTTTAAAAGTTAGATACATTCTCTTATATATATACTGTCTGTGCAAATATTGTGAGAAATTCCATAACTGACTTCTGCATAACATCGGCTCCTGTTCCCATAAGACGTGATTAAATCTATTATGCCAGCCTCACCCTCAACCCTACTGACTGCTTATCAACTCTAGACAAGTGACCCACCTTCCTAGATGGACGCCACACTGGGTTAAGGAAGTTAATACCTACGAGCTATGGGGCACAGGCCACAAAGACTTAAAGAGAGGAGGGTAAAATATATGAAGGTAGCAGTCTCCAGAATGAGAGTCTGCTTTCTTGCTCACTCAGTCTTCTCCTCCCCCTTTCATCCTTACCTTTGAACTATTAAGCCAGACAAATAAACAGACTCATTTAATGGAATGAATATGTGGGTTAGAAGCAAGATAAAGAACCACACAGACCGAGAGGATTCCAGAATTACATAATCTCCAACACTCTGAGAAACAATCTGTCCTTTCTGTTTTCAGATTCAATAAACATATACTGAACAACTACATGTCAGGTATTATGCTAGCGGGATACTGAGGTTCAGACAGTACATTCTGAATTAGCCAAGGTTCCAAAAAAAAAAAAAAAGGAAATGGCAGAGCAAGTTTCCATACTCCAGGGTTTTGATTTCAAACCCAATGTATCTTAAACTACATATCGCATATACAAATATGTACTTGTCACTCAAATGAACAAGACTAATAGTGTCAAGAAGGATTTATGTCAGAATCCAAAGGAATCATGAAAACCATAATTTCACCAACAAATATATCATAACTTGGAAATAAAGATGAATAGAGTCTACCTGTCAGTGTGTGATCTAGTCTAATGGGGGGCAGATGATATCTACATGTCTGTCTTCAGAACGAATTCTGAAAGTAAGCATAGAATCCATTTTTCTTTTCAGTATTCACCACATTATGAAATCTTGGATCATTTTCTTTGCTAATTTTCCTGGATCTGATCCCAATCCTATCTCTAGATTCTGCTTTTTGAAGGAAAGGGCCTAGTGTCCAGGGCTAGTGAACTCTCACTGTGAGCCTGAGGACCAGGGAGGGACCAGGGCTCCCAGAAGTCAGAGCACTGGCCTAGGAATTAGGAGCACTGTGCTGGGTCACGCCCCAGCTTCTGCCTTTCTACTGAAGCAAACTTGTGGGAAGATAGAATGAATGGCAGGGCCCACAGAAAAGGTAGCCGTCTTTAAATCCAGAGAACCAGCCTTATGTGGATAACTTGCATTATCCTTGGTGATATCTTCTAGGAGATATCTTCTAGTGTGGATGAGGCAAAAAGGAAGGAGATTGCCCAAAGGGAATGCCTTGTCCTCCTGTTCTCAGATATGGTGGGACTGTGATTGTTTCCATCTCCACCCTCCCCCACCTTCCTAGAGATCCAGGGCCTGAAGCTCTTCCAAAGGGTTGGAAAGGAGGATCTGCCATGGTGGCTGGAGTTCTGACACTATTGAAACAAAGATCTTCTGACAATAAGAGTGAGCATTATGAGCTTTTCTTGCTTCTCATTTTTACCTCTCTGTAGGAATTCCTGAAACACGGGTGATATACAGTGGAGATGAGGAAGACTGACTTGTATCTTGTCTCCTCCTGTTAAATTTGCTCTGCAGGGGATGCTGGGATAGCTCTGCAGCTGAGCGCTTGCCTTGCAATCATGAGGTCCAGGGTTCTATTCCCAACACCAGCCCATGCAAACCCATATGTTGAACTGCGGTGCAACTGGTAACCACCGGGATGGCTCGGGGGCAAAAGTTCTCTCCTCCCATGGGAGAGGCCCCCAATTCGGTCCCACCCCACATGACCCCTGTATGGAATGAAACCACGTCACAATGGAGACTGCTCGGGGGCCTCCCTTTTCTCTCTCTCTCTCTCTCTCTCTCTCTCTCTCTCTCTCTCTCTCTCTCTCTCTCTCTCACCTTCTCTCAAACAATAAAAAGTAAATAAATCTTTTTTTTTTTAAAAGAAAGTTTTCTCTGTAAAGGAGCAAAGTGATTGCAAGACAGGCCCCATAACATGCAGCTAAGACAAGACATACAGTGCTCCCTAACTCTGCAAGGAGCATCACGTTTTGAATATGATCACATGGATGAACACATTTTAATTTCTTTGAAGTGTTATATAACTCAAGAGATTTTATTTTTGTTATAATTATTCCATGTCTCATATTTCTTATTCCATCATTTATCTGTACATTCAAATCTCAATAATCCCCCAAATATATTTTTTTAGTTAATTGTATTTGTTGGTTAATTTGTTTTTGTCATCAAAAGAAGCTTTATTGCAACATTAACCGTTAGCCCAAATGTATATTTTCGTGTTTCTAAAGCAGATGTTCTTTAGCTTTTATGAGATTCTCAAATAAGCTGTAATCCCCCAGCTGAAGAACCGATTTTCTTGGGGGGATGGGGGGGAGGCAGGTTCAGTCATTTTTATTTAAAAAAAAAATTTTTTCACTTACAGTTGACATAAAATATTACATTAGTTTCAGACATACAACATAGTGATCAGACATTTATATAACAAAATGATCACCTGATAAGTCTAGTACCTGCCTGACGTCGGATATAGTTATTGCAATTGTATTGACTATATTCCCTGTGCTGTATTTTATGCCCCGTGACTGCTTTTATAACTGTCAATTTGTGCATCTTAATCCCTTCAGTTATTTTTTTCCCCATCCTCCCAACCTCCCTTCCATCTGACAACCATCAAAATGTTCTCTGTATCTGTGTCTGTTTCTGTTTTATTTGGGTTTTGTTTTTGGTTTTTTTAGATTCCACCTATAAGTGAAATCATATGGCATTTATCTTTCTCTGTGTGACTCAGAAATAATACATGTATCTTAAATTAGATATTCTCCTTCTGACTATTTTCTCTTCCTGAGATCACTGATCAACAACAATTTTCTCAGCCCAGAACCGGGGCTATCAAGAAGCAGAACATGCCAAGAACCCACCAAGGACAGCTGCCTCGGAGCACAGATTTGCCTCTGATCCATCAGTGTCTCCTCTCCCTTACCTGATGACAAGACACCCGCACGTGCTCCTCTCCAGGCTTCATTCAGGCACCTGGTTCCTACTGTTGTCAGTCACACTGTATTTCCAAGGACCAGTCCCCGGCTTCCCCACTCATCCCTCTTGGCTTTTCCTTCTAAGGGGTGACTTCCGGTACATTAAAAATCCTTTAGCATTTCCTCCCATAAGTGAGCAGATCGATCCTGTTTCCTGGCCTTTCCTTCAGCCTGTTCTTGCACAGTGCCCTGTGGCAGAGAGGAAGCTCCCCAGGTGAGGGGACAGAAGGAAGACAGTCTGCAAAAGGTTTCAGGAACACACACACACACACAGGCACGCATGCGTAGGCGTGCGCAAACACACACACATGCACACACACACACACTCACACACACACACACAGTTTCTCATTCTCTGATAAACTAGCGCCAGAACCAGGCCGGCAGGCAGAAGAGACAAATCGGCAGGAGCTTTCACAATCAGGAAATCAACTCAGCTGCTATTTACCTCAGTCCTGTGTCATACAGGGTGTTACTGTAAAGATTCTAAACATAAAATGTAATCCCAGTTAAACAAAAACAAACGCCCGGCAAGATGCAAAGACACCCCTGGGCACATTCAACCACCTCTTTCTGCATAACCCTGAGGAATAGCAGATGTCCCCCTGAGGAGACAGGGTGAGTGTGCTTCGGAGCCCAGCAGCCTGGGAATTGGAGGACTCAGCACTGACCTGCTGCTACAACAGTCAGTGCTCTGAGTTCAGGTTATGGTTTGGTAAGTGATTCATCAAGTATCTGGAGGTGTGTCACCTGACCTTGCCATTCCTTCTCTTTCTAGTTTAGGGACCAGCACGCCTGTTTGTTTTCTGCGGATAAGACCAGCAGAGAACAGCAGGAAATGAATCACCCCAGAAAAGGGGCAGGCCAACCAGCAAGTCCCCTCAACCAGTTATTCCACCACGCCTTTCTCAGCTGAGGAAGGCTTTGGACCTTCATCTTCCCACCCAGATCGCGGCAGCTCCAAAAGCTCACATTTTCATTCCTATTCCTACCCTGCCCGTAATTTCCTAGGGGTAGTGTTCAGAGAAGGAGCACTGGAGTTGGGCTTCTATTTGAATCTCAGTTCTGCCATTCATCATGCCTGTGTGTAAATTATTCTAACTTTGTGAGCCTCTGTTTTTCCATCTGTAAAGTAGATACATTCATATCTACCTTCCAAGGTGGTTGACAGTCATATGAGATAAGCTAGGCCCATTACAGACAATCAATACGTATCAGTATTTCCCTTCCTCCCCCCCTTTTCCACCTGTGTCCCAGGTTGGGAGGTAGTCACATAGCTGTACCAGTCAGGTATGAGTGAATTAAGCCTTAGTTATTTTATAATGAGAAAACAGAAAGGAAGAAAGGTTGGAAGGCAGAACAATTTGAAAACAAAGACATCAAAAAAAGAAAATTGGCTGAGGGTGACAGAAAATACAGGAGAAAACAATCTTCCCAAAGATGTCGTGATCAGAATTAAAGGTAAGAGAGAATCACTAAATCAAGGTTAACAGCTTCAAAGAGGACTCTCTTGTCCAAAAGTCAAGGTGAAGACCTGGAGTTTTACAAGTTCTTCCCTGTTGCTTGTGAAAGGCATTATCTTTTCTCCCTGGGAGACAATCACATTGGAACTGCCGAAAAAAAAGCTAATGTATCATCACCATAAAACTGTGGTGTAGCCAAAAGAACACAGGCACCAGAGTTAGAGATGCAGGATGGATTTATTTCAGCCTTCTAAAACCTTAGTTTCCTAATCTATACAACTGAGAATATCACACTCACTTGCCTGGAAGGATTCTAATGAGACTATAGTGTTTTTCAATGGTCGTAGTTACAAGTTCACTCTAGCAAGAATTCATTTGGGTGCCAACTTAGTTTTTCTGACTGCTACATTGTACTTGAGGTGACTTTTCTTCAAAGCATTGCCATAAATGCTGTTAACATCCTTTTCCTCTTAACATAGGTATAATACAATGGAAGTGCCAAAGGACTTGCTAAATATTAACAGAAAAGAGTTGGAAAACAAATTCCATGAGCAAAAAGTACAGAACCAGTGTGTGTGTGTGCAGGCGTGCACTTGGGTGTGTGAGGTGTGTGGGCACATAATTTCTTAACTAGAAGTTTGTTATTCTACTATAGCTGGTTTCTTATTTTAAGATAGCCACACTGCAGCTCAGCAGCTGTCCCAACCTCAGCCATCTCCCTTTGTCTTTTACTTCCCTGCTCTGAATTCATGTGCATGTTTTCAGACACTGTTTTCCATAAAGTCTTCTATATTTTCTATGATAAAGGCCCATAAAGGCATATTCCTAGTTTTCAGCTAACTTCCCATTTTTATTACAAGTCTCAGAAGCATAGCCCAGCCCAGTTCTGAAATTCAAGGTACCCATCTCTGCCACTAATTACCTGTGTACTCTTGAGCAAACTACTTAATCTCTCCTAGACTTCAGTTTTCTCATCTGTTAAACTAGGTTTACAATATTATCTATAATAACTCAGAGTCATTGTAAGATTAAATTATACTTAGAACATTATCTAGCATATAGTAAGTAGTAACTATTACTAATTATTCCTATAATAACTAGAGGAATAAAAAAAAACACCCTATAACAATTACTATCATTATTCTTCAAATTGTGACGTCTTTAAATGACCTCTCCTTTTGCACAAGACCTTCACCCTATGAAACATCAATACCATAATTGGAATACTCATCTCTTTACATCACACAGGAATATGAGAATTATTTCCTGAGGTCTAAGTTTAATGTATCCTTACAGTAAATCATATCTAGGCTTCTACTATAAATTTTTTACCTCCTTTTGCAAAGTATCTGCTTTTGTCAAATTTTAAACTCTCCTGTCCTTTTTTATAAACTGCTTCAGAATTTTTAAATTTAAAATACCACATACTTACACTGAAGCTGGATGTAGCAGAACTGAGATATCTTTTCCTGAACTCTAACTCCTCAATCCTAAACTAGCATAATACTCCTTGAGGAGTTTTTTTCAAAGCCACAATGCCTGGGATGCATCAAGTAAAGTCACAATCAGACCCTCTGGGAAAGGGAACCTGGTGCTGGGATTTGTTGGATGCTCCGAAAGTTAATTCCTATATGCAGCCAAGTTTGGGAACTCTTGCCCAAAGTCCTCTCACCTTCCTTCCTTAAATAATATGGAGGAATTTCACCAGGTTCTAATTTAACAGAAAACTAGATAAAGTTCTAATTTTGTAACTACATTTTAGTTCTGTGTGTGTGTGTGTGCGTGTGTGTGTTTACGTCATTTTGGGCAAGTTTTATCACTTCCCTAGGTTTTATTTCCTAGTCTATAACATATATAATGGGTCATCATAATCCTTGCTCTGCCTAACCATAGATGTTCGTTCCAACAAAACAAATGAGATAAAACATAGGAAAGGACTTCAAGGTTTTAGAATAAACGCATTTCAGATTTAAGGTAGAATTATCATGTTCTGCCCTCCTCTGTCCTCCACCCATCCTGCTCCATGTGCCCACTGCCATCTCTCCTGAAGTACCCTTGCTTCCTGCAGTTAAAGCTTTTCTTAGTAAGTGATTGAGGCACATGTTGAACTGTTGTTAGATTTTGACCTTTCAAAGAATTTCAAGCCAACTCTACTCGTTGTTCTATCATTTGTTGACCATACTTTTTCTCCTCTTATATATCACTACTAACAATTTTTAAGGAAATAAAGATTAATACACACCTAAAGAGAGATAACATAAAATGCACTTTGGAGAAAAATCTGAGATCAAATAAACTTTAAATAATGCTATGTCTATACCAGCATGAATTCCAGTGTAATGAGGCCCTTGGCAATAATCTTTTCCCCTTCAGCTGCCTACTGCCTTGGAATTTGCCTTAATTTCCTCACCTACATTATTTTTCAATAGAAAGTTTCTAGAAGAAATGCACAGTGAAAGGGACTATTCCTCTCCTAATACAGGCAAAGGAGTCATGAGATTTTAGTTATGGCCCTGGGCCACCAACTTCTTGCATGTGACTGGAAGCCAAGGAACATCTCTGTTCTGGAAGCCAAGGTTGATGTAAAGGATTGTGCACTATATAGAGAGTAAAAATAGAATGCACTACAGTTACTTATTGATATCCAATGGAGAATATCTAAGAAAGCACAATATGATAAAACCAAGAACATGTAAAATACATTTATGTAGAAGAGAATTCAGATGGGTAAAACCAAAGGAAAGGTGAAGAACAATTTTTCTCTATCCTATTAAATATAAAATTTAATGCCTCCTATCCGCCCTTAAAAAAAGGATATGTAATCTAGTCCTTCTAGTAGAATCTCTATTTGTTCTCAACAGAAAGAGCAACATCTATAGAAAAATCAAGAATTGTAGATATACCTCTACAAAAATGCAGAAAGTGGGTTAAAGCAAAGGGATGTGAGTATTGCTAAGAAAAAAAAAAGACAAAACAGTCACCCTCTGGATTCTTGATTTGTCTTGGGAATAAAAATGGGACAGTGAGACAGTGACATGAACTTTGGTACTACTTTTTGAAATGAAGAGGCAACAAAGATCCCAATAAAGACTGGACAGGAGAACAAAGGTCATGAGTTTCGTGTCTAAATTCCAGAAAAAAATGCTCAAATGTTTTTGCTTTATATTTATTTAAATTGAACAACAAAAATATATTAAGTACTGTTCATGATTCTTTGCTCTGGTGTATTCCTCTATATGTCTCCCCAAAGGGTATTTTTGGACCTTCTCCCAGGACCCTGGTAAGAAGGTTAAATTCAGGTGTCGTATCCTTAATCCATATTATGCCTCCTTCCTTTTCCACTAACCCGTTGAGTCAGATGCAGCAGAGTTCAGACAAGAAACCAAATGTAACAACCTGCTTTGTCCTCCTTACCTGACACTTAAGCTCAGCACAGCTTCCTTGATACTGGTTTTTGCTTCCTCAATACTGGTTATGGCCTAGAACATTTTATGACGCATAGTTAAAAAGACAAATATTTCTCTAGCACTCACCATGTGTTAGGCACTGTTGTACGCACTTATCATATAGATAAAGAAACTGGGTTATAGAGGGTGAAATAACTTGCTCCAGATCCCACAGCTAGTAAGCAGGGGCTTGGGACCTGAACCCAGGTTGTGTGGCTTTAGAATTATGTTCTGAAATTATACTCTACTGCTTCCCTAGTAGATTCTCATAAACTTTTTTTTTTTTTTCCAAATTAGAATTACCTTTAACATGGCCTTTGGTGTTTTGGTTGAAAAAGAATTCACATACCATAAAATTCACCCCTTTAAAATGTACAATTTGGTAGGTTTTAGTATATTCACAAAGTTGTGCAACCATCACTGCTATCTAATTTTAGAATATTTTCATCATCTTCAAAAAGGAACTGGTATTACACCAATAGCAGTCACTTCCCAGGCCCCCCGCCCCACCCCTGGCAATCACCAATCTATTGTCTGTCTTTATGGATTGGCCTCTTTAGGACATTTCATTTAAATGTGTGGCTTTTTGCGTCAAGCTTCTTTCACCTTAGCATGTTTTCAAGGCTCATCCATTGTGTTAGTTTAGAGAAATAGAACCAATAGAATATACATAGATGTAATGAGGAGATTTATTATGGGAATTGGCTCATGAGGTTATGGAGGCCAAGACATCTCACAACCTGCCATCTGGCAGCTGTAGAACCAGGAAAGCAGATGTTATAATTCAGTTCAAGGCTGAAGGCCTGAGAACCAGAGGCCACTATTTAAGTCCTAGAGTCTGATGACTGGAGAACCAGGAGCTCCAATGTCAGAGGACAGGAAAGGATGGACATCACAGCTCAAAAAGAGAGAACATTTATTCTTCATTTGCCTATGTGTTCTATTCAGATCTTCAATAGATTGGATGATGTCCACTCATGCTGGTGAGAACAGACCTTCTTTACTCAGTCTACTGATTCAAATGCTAACCTACTCCAAAAGCATCCTCACAGATACACCCAGAAATGTTTTACTAGCTATCGGGATATCCCTTAGCCCAGTCACATTGACATATACAATTAACCCTCACGTCCATATTGTAGCATAAATCAGTACTTCATTCCTTTTTGTGGCTGAATAATATTGTATTGTATGGATATACCACTTTTTGTTTATCTGTTTATCAAGTAATGGACATTGGGATAGTTGCCACTTTCCCACTATTTCACATTTTCACTATTATGAATAATGTGGGTATGAACATTCACATACAAGTTTTTGTGTGGACATATGCTTTCATTTCTCTTGGGTATATACCTTACTGAGCCCTATGGTAACACTGTATAAATTCTATGGAACTGCCAACTATTTTCCAAAGTGACTGAACCACTTTACAAGAGGAGCTCCCCTCCTAAAAAAAATAATAAAATGTATTTATTTATTTAAAATTGTGTATTTATTCTTACATGTTTAACCTTCACTCACTTTCAGAGTATTTTTCATTTGATACAATTCACCTATCGAAACGCTCTTTCCACGGCTCAAAACAGTATCTGAACTCATCGATTTTGATGCCTTTTAGTGCTTCTGCCATTTTTAGTTTCCTGTCTCTTCCACATCAGCAAAACGTTTCCCTTTGAGGACTTTTTTCATCCAGGAAAACAAAAAAAGTCACTCAGAGGGAGACCAGGTGAATAGGGAGGGTGGGGCATGGGGGTCATGTCATTTTTGGTCAAAAACTGCTGAATACTCAGCACAGCGTGGGTAGGTATGTTATTATATCACACGTTGTTGTGTAAATTACCCATCATTGAGTCTCCAAAACTTTCACTGAAGTCAAATGCAGCCTCTCACGACACCAGCTGGTACACTGATGCAGATGGGTTCCCAGAACACTCGTCTGGTGGGGGAAGCCTGTCCTTCAAGGGGCCCACCCTCCAAAAGATAATTCTGGTTTTCTTGAAGTCCCCCCTTGTACATTCTCACCAGAAATTTTAAGGGGTCCAGTTTCACCATGTGCACTACTAATCCTCACTAACACTTGTTTTCTGTCTTTATTATAGCCTCCCTAACTGATGTGAAATGTGTGACTCACTATGGTTTGGATTTGCATTTCCCTGGTGATTAGGAATACTGAGCACTTTTCATGTGCTCACTGCCTATTCGTATATCTTTTTTGGAGAGATGTCTATTCAAATCCTTTACCCATTTTTCAATTAGGCTATCTGTTTTTTATTGTTGAGTTGTAAATGTCCTTTATGCATTCTAAATGCTAAATCCTTATGTGATATACCATTTGCAATATTTTCTCCCATTTTCTGTGCTATTTTTTCAGGTTTGATAGTGTTCTTTGAAGCACAATACTTTCTAATTTTGATGGAGTTCAATTTATCTATTCTTTTTGGTTACTTGTGCTTTTGGTATCAGAGCTAAGAAACTATTGCCTAACCAGGGATGCCCAAACTTTTGGCTTCCCTGGGCCACACTGGAAGAATTGTCTTGGGCTACACATAAAATATGCTAACATTAATAATAGCTAATGAGCTAAAAAAAGAAAAAAAGGCGGGGGGCGGGGGGGGTCACAAAAAACATCTCATAATGTTTTAAGAAAGTTCACAAATTTGTGTTGGGCCACTTTCAAAGCTGTCTTGGGCCACATGTGGTCCACGGGCCACACGTGGTCCACAGGCCACAGGTTGGACAAGCTTGGGCCCTAATCCAAGATCACAAAGATATACACCTATGTTTTTTCTAATAATTTAACAGATTTAGTTCTTACATTTAGGTGTTTGATCTATTTGTAGTTAATTTCTGTGTATGGTGTGAGGTAGGGGTTCAACTTCATTCTTTTGAGTGTGAATATCAAGTTGTTCTAACACAATTTATTTATTTTTATTTTTTTTTAATATATTTTTATTTATTTATTTATTTTTGACAGAGAGAGAGAGAGAGAGAGAGAGAGAGAGAGAGAGAGAGAGAGAGAGAGAGAGAGACAGAGAGAACCGAACTAGGGGAGCTCCTAGTTCAGCACATGGTTCCGCACGGGCCGGGGGGGGATTTGATCCCCAGTCCCCGGCGCTGCAAAGTGAGCGCCCAACCCACTGAGCCATCCCGGCTTCCCCTAACACAATTTATTAAAAAGGTGCTATCCCACCAAAATATCCAGCCATTGTCAATATAATGAGAACAGTTACATGACTGAATACTTTCTGGATAGTGTGTATGTATGTATGTATATATGTATATGTATGTATGCGCACGTGTGTGTGTGTACACACACACATACACACATATATACATATATATTTACACACATATTTGGGAAGTACTGCCATCTTAACAATATTGTCTTCTTACCTAAGAAAACAGGATGAGTTTCTATTTATTTAGATTTTCTTTAATTTTTTTCAATGATATTTTATAGTTGCAGTTCCATGGCCTCTAAAGGGTTACAAGAAATTGTTTATAATATGGCGATACCACAGAATGTTCTGTCTTTAAGAAAATCAGGGAAGCTGGGATGGCTCAGTGGGTTAAGCGCTCACTTTGCAGCCCTGGGGACCAAGGATCGAATCCCAGCTCCAGCCCGTGTGAACCCATATGCTGAACTGGGGAATGCCCCCAGTTCGGTTCTCACTGGGGTGAGACCCCAGCCCATTCCCTGCCCTGTGTAGCCCCGCACCCACCTGTGGAATGAAACTATGTGGAAAAACCAATGATGTGCAACTATGGAGACTGTTCTGGGCCCTCCCCCTTCTCTCTGTCTCTGTATCTCTCTCTCTCTCCATGTCAAAAACAATAAAAGTAAATCTTAAAAAAAGAAAGAAAGAAAGAAAGAAAGAAAATCAGTTCTGAAACAGGTTGGAAAATTCATGCCTCCTAAAAGGTGGTCAGACATGCTATGTAGTAGCATGATATAATATAAGCCACTACTAATCCTACTTATATCCAGTTAAGTATACAGACTACAGAGCACCACATTCTGTAGCTCTGAGTGTAAGAAAACCTGTTTAGTTTCTTTGGTCTAAATTTCTTAGGTTACCATGAATTGGTGGAACTAGAGAGAATATTTAAAGCATCAAATCTCTAAATTCCTATCAACATAAACGCTTCTGTATAAAAGGGTTGTCCAGAAAAAATTCCAGCCATAGGGAATGCTGGGATGGCTCAGCAGGTTCAGCGTTCATCTTGCAGCCCCAGGGTCCAAGGATCGAGTCCCGGCCCTGGCCCGTGCAGGTCCATATGCTGGACTGGGGAATGGCCAGGGTGAGCTTCCCATGTAGGAGGCCCCTGGTTCAGCCCCCAACTCGCGGGGGCATGCCTCCCATGTGGGAGGCCCCTGGCCTGGTTCCCACCCTGCATGGCCCCCCAATCACCTGTGTGTAATGAAACTATGTGGAAAACTGGTGACATGCAGCTATGGAGACTGCACTGGGCCCTCCCCCTTCTCTCTGTCTCTCTATGTCTCTGTCTCTCTCTCTCTGTCAAATACAATAAAATAAATCTTAAAAAAAGAAAGAAAACTCCAGCCATAAATGCCTGTTTTTCATGTTACATAGCTGGATACTTTCTGGACAGACCTGGTATCTAACCTGCAGAAACTACTGCTCTCTGGGCACCCAAAATGTCTGATTGAGTTTTAAATAAAAGCCACAAAGGTACAGCCCCAATATTGCTGTTGAACCTCATTAACTTAGGCATGAAGATAGCGGTTTTTCCATCGAGCACAGAGCTCTATCCAGGGTTCATTGAATTTTTTGTGAGTGATGTATATCACACACTATCTGAATATCTATAAACGCAAATCCTGTGGCTTTGCTGATACTATCAAATCTTCATTGCTGAGAAAGACGGGATGGCTTAGCGGGTTAAGTGCTCGCTTTGAAGCCCCCAGGACCGAGGATCAAATCCCGGCCCTGGCCCAGGCAGACCCACATGGTGAACTGAAGTGTGCTTCCCGAATGCGGTGAGGCCCCCAGTTCAGTTCAAAAAAATAAATAAATAAACAAAATCTTCATTGCTGATCTGTTTGCAGATAACCTAGGCTCATGCTTTTGTTTTTAAGTCAGCTTGCCTCTATTTCCCAGTCAATGTTAACTCAGTGAATTAAAAATAATCAATTTTAATATCAGGCCAAGAAGAGCATACTTAGAAAGGTAAACATGGTGGTAGTCAAAGGGAGGTGATTTATAGATAATTATAAAATCACATTTGATTTATCTACATTTCTTTTTTCCTAATCCTGCAAAATTGAACAATTCTTCAAAGTTATCTTCAATTTTATAAGAGAAAGCCACTTCAGAATAATTCATGGCTGTCTTAACAACCTCATACTGCACGTGGAAACTAAGATCTAAGTGAAAGGTGACTTGTCCAGATTCAGAAAGTGAATCAGAGATCTAATCAGATGTGGGACCTTCTAACCATGAATCCATTATTAAACCATCCTAAGAATAGAACATGGGTGAGAACAAGAAAGGCAGGGAGTGAAATAAAGGTAATTTGGCATTATGGGAGTTGGGCTTCAAGAAGAAACATAAAGATAGATAGTTCAACTCTGTGTCAAAAAGTCATTGTTTTCCCTAACTGTGAATGAAATAGCTGTATCGTTTGTGCCACTGTAGTCATGCCTCCCTGCTAAAGGAAGAATAAAAACAGCATCCCTGTCTTCCATTTCTTATTCTGCCTGACAAGCACACTATGAAATGCAATGCATGTTCCACATATACCATAGAATGCTAAGTATGCACAACCAGAAAGCTCTTTGAAAGCAACCATAAAAACCTACTCCATAAGTTACTAATGAGGAAACTGAGTCACAGAATTTATTATAGATCTCTTCCAACAACTATTTATCACTTAAGACTAAGACAGGAGACGCTCAGTTAACCAGCATCCTTGGAGACTGGTAGGTTCCAGATAAATGTAATTAGACTCTCTGTTAACTGGAGCTCAAGCAACTAGCACTTTCAAGCAACCTGCCTGTTGCTTGAGCTCTGGTTAACAGAGAGTCCATTGTATTGTGTGTTTTGAATCTCCATTTGGTGATTTCACTACAATTTTCAGCCATTCATGAGGCTGACTGGGTATTTGATCTCTTTTTATTGTTAATTTTTGTAGGGATGAGGAAAAGGAGAAGGATCCTAGTTCTTGGAATTTATAATATGCATATACTTTTATAGTTTCTTCTGCCTGCCAGGCCTTTGCATCTGGACTAGCCTCTGGAAATCTACCCCACATATGTCCAAGGTTGAAGACTAGAGACTCCACTCCAGTTGCGTTTTCATTGTTGACAGTGCAGAGCTTGAAGAATATTTTAGGGACTACTCTGCTTCTTTCTCCTTCCTCCATCAGAGATCATTTGGACTCATAGAAAGGGAGCAACCCCAGGGGACATTAAAAGGGTCAGGCACTAAGCCCTATGGGGAAAGGCCATAGAAGTAGGAGGTGGTGCAGCTTCAGACCAGACTGACTGCATTTGTGGAATCTGCTTATATATCTGATGGAAAACAAGGCAGTCAAAGGCAGATTTTCAGCATTCCCCTAGCCCCTCTCCTTCCGTGAAGCACAAGCAAGTCTGTCACTTCTATGACTCAGATAAACAAGTCCTTTCCTGCTGCCGTGTCCTCTGACTGGCCAGAAGAAGCACTAAATGTGGGCCCAGGCTGGAGTCCTGGCATAGTGCACCAGGCAAGAGCACCAGGCAAGACCAACAAGCGCTTTCCCTGTCTAAGCCCATCCAGTCCCACTTGACTTAAGAGGGACTTTGGAGAAGCTGAGTCTAATGACACAAAGTAGGAGTGTCTTCAACATGCAATTGGTCCTGATGGCTGATTATTCTCAGAAGGAAAAAAAAAAAATGCTCAGGACATCTTCTCTCAACTCCAAATTACCATCTTTGGCAAATATTACTCACCATTCACTTGATAGCATAATATGAATATATCACAACAGTTTTGAAGCATGGTTACAGGAATTATCTCACTCAAATATCACAATTCTACAGATGAGAAAGCTGGAAGCTGAGAGCAGGGAGCCCACGGCCACACATCTGAATGCCTATATAGTCCCTGACAAGTAATTCCTGTCCCCTGCTCCTTTCTGCCCCACCTCCACTGCCCATTGCCCTCCAGGAATACAAAGCTCCCCAGCCCCCTTAGCCCCACTAGGCTTTATGGTTGCTTCTGCTCTTTGCCAAAATTGCGGAGGCAAGTTCACTCTCTTGTCATAAAAGCATAGAAGCCAAAACCGACAAGATGCTTATTCCAGAGAAATAGATTCATTCACCAGCTGATCATCACTAGTTCACATGAAACACAAACAACTGCTTTTAACATCCCAATCTCGGCCTCCTCCCTCGTTTTCTTCCCAAACGCCAAAGTCCACCCCTAGCTGCATCGCTGCTTCCCCCCACCCACCCACTCTTCGTACCCGCAACCCCCATTCTCTACCGTGTCCCTCCTCCGTGTCACTCTGGTTTCAGATGGAACTGGCCCAGCCAGAAAGGAAAGGAAAAAAAAAAAAAAAAAATTGACCGGTTTGGGCAGGGCAAGGTGTGCCAGCCTCAAGGAAATGCGATTCAGTCCCTCCTTCCTTCTGTGGGGCGTGGCTGCCAGCAAAGGATGGAGTTCGGGCCGACTCCCCACACAGGGAAGCCTGCGGGATCCGAGGTTTCCGGGGCCCACCACACACTAGCCCAGCCGGAAGCCTCTGCCGAAACTGTGACAGCGGGACTTGTTGCGTGCTGATCTACTTATTCATTTCCTTCTCTGGAGATCGACTGCTAGATAGTCAGGTATAAGGAAACATGCGTCCAGGGGAAAATGGGAGTCATGAGGAAGCCCAACAGCGCCACCTCAGGTTCGACACCACAGCAGGTGCCCGCACTGGTGCTCAAAACGGTCAGGGTTTGACATTTAGCTCGATTGGTCCCCCTCCAGGGACAATCGCGACCACAAGCTTCTGCTGGGCACGCCAGATAGTTACCAACCACCGTTGTGACATGAAGGGATAAGGAATAACAAGGAGATGAAAAACATCTACCTCAGAGTTGTTGAGTAGTCCAAATAATACACTTGGAAGTACTTCTCAAAAATCAAAAATACTACATAATAATCATCTAGATTCTTAAGGTACACTTTTGCAATCTATGGTGTTATAAAATTTTTACTTTATCTTATTGCAGTCCCTTTCAGGCAAAACATTAAAAATAATCCTGAATCAAATCTCTTAAGATACACCTTTCTGGCTCTTTATTGAGATATGATCGACTGCAAGTTAATATTAAAAAGCTACTTAAAATGTCTACCTATCTCATTGACAAAGGCAAAAAGGGGGACTTTAATACGTGCCATTAAGTAATTCTCTAAAGATTGATACTAATTAATAAACACTTTCTGAACACGATTTTCTAGTTACCAGTCTCCCTAAGGGGCTGTAAACTTCAAGTGGAGTACTATATCCACTTAACTGCGAATCAGAAAGCTCAGAAATGCTACATCAATACTTACCACTCTTATCCAATGGCATCTACAGTCCTACCTTGAAAAGTTCTATCACCCCATTTTCATCTTTTTCATTGCCCAAGTTCACCTCCTTTTCTTGCCTGAATTTCTGTAAGTCTCCTAACTGGACCCCATTCCTCAGTCTCTCCCTCCCTCCAATCTTTCAGATTGCTGCCAGAGTGATCTCTTTTACAAGCAAGTCATCATTTAAAATCTTTAATTGCAGAAAGAAATCTCTTTAAAAGATTGCGCATCTCCATTAAACACTTTCTTTCAATCTTTCAGTGTCTTCCAGTCATACTAGTCATAGTCCCTACAAAAAAATAAACAAGTACTAAGACCTTTCACCTCACAAGCATTTGCATGCTGTTCCCCAAGCTAAACTTACCTTCCCCTTCTAACTTACCTAATATATTAATTCATTCTGGTTCTTTAGGAGTCAGCTCACCTCCAAGAAGTGTTCCCTGATTTTCACTTCAAATCATCACTGTTCTGTTTTCTCAGCACCCAGAAGTTCCTCATTTATTAAAGAAAAAAAGTTTGTCTGTTGCTATTAGGCTATATTTTCCCTGAGGGCATAGACCATAATTTATCACTGTATCTAGACTCTAGCAAAGTGCCCGGCACTTATCAAATATGAGATCAGAAGAAACTGGCCTGAAACTGTAGTTTCAACATACTTCCAGATTCACCATCTTGTTTGATTCCTATTAACAGGTTCATGAGGCACAGGAGACAGATACTGTGAAGAAAGTGTAATTTTATTGTACTGTACAGCTCCCCATCCGTTCTGAAAATCTGGGTGATTCTGGAGCTAGTTTGTCAGGTGAAACCCTGGGAAAATGACAAACCAGGTCACCTAATTTTCAGGTTTACATCAGCACCTATTTTCTTCATAGATGTTAACTGTTAGAGAAGCAACTTATGCCATGATCTATAAAAATTATTCCTCTGGAGTCAATAAATTGTTGTTGCTGTTTTTTTCATCCTTTCCACTAAAACCAAGTGCTCGCTCCCAGAGGTTTCAACGTGTCTGCTGTAAGAGTTGAAGAACTTCACGACTTCAAAATCACTAAAGATCAGTCTTTATAAGTACATTTCTGCACCTTCCAAAAAGCAGTACTTTCAAAAATTACCTCTTCTCAATAAATATGCAAGAGCTCCTACAATACTGTTACAAAATTATTTGAAATAAAAACGCTCAGCATCACTCTTGGCAAATAGTAGGCACTTATTTTGGCTGTGTAGGGCTACTTTCTCAATAAGAGCCATTCCAGCAAATACACAAAACTTACAAGCTTCAAATTGATACCAATCACACCTAATGTGTGATCACAGTATGCCAGCCTTCTAATTAATCTCAGGCCATGCATGCACTCAGATAGCCCGTGTCTCTTGGTAAGACAATTCAAGTCCCTGATCCCCTGCTATGAAATTTATTTCAGGCAGATCTACAAACCATATCCAGTTTGTTTTCTTTCTTCTGTACCACTAACCGGTGTGTTTTAGGATTATATTTATGCCCACTACCAAAAGTTAAGATTACTTTTCCCAACTCTGCATTGTTCCACTTTTTTCTCCCCTAGAAACAGCTGTATCTCTAAAACAGATGAATGGTAGATTTGAGGGTGTTGGAACTACAAGATAAAGTGCTTATAACTGCAATTTTTAGAAAGCCTCAATATCCAATAGTAGAGGACAAAAGTACAGAAAGCTATATAACTGAATGTGATCCAGCCAGTACAAACGAGAGGACTCTACACACACCGATAATGGAGGAACAGTAAAAATACTTGGAAAATAATCTGTGTCAAAAAGTATGGCACATTTTTAAAAAGTTAAACGTTTGAAATACTCCTTAAAGACATTGCCTTGGGGGGTAAGCCGGATGGCTCAGTGGGTTAAGCACTCACTTTGCAGCCCCAGGGACCGAGGATCGAATCCTGGCCTGTTTATGGGGACCCATATACTGAACTGGGGAGTGCCCCCAGTTCAGTTCTCACCAGGGCGAGAACCCGGCCCAGTTCCTGCCCTGTGCAGCCCCGCACCCACCCGTGGTATGAAACTATGTGGAAAAACCAATGATGTACAACCATGGAGACTGTTCTGGGCCCCACCCACCCTTCTCTGTCTCCCTCTCTCTGTCAAAAACAATTAAAGGGAAAAGCCGGGACGGCTCAGCGGGTTGAGCGCTCGCTTTGAGGCCATGAGGACCGAGGATCGAATCCCGGCTCCGGCCCAGGCAGGACCCACATGCTGAACTGGGGAGTTCCCACAGTTCGGTTCTCTAACTGTCTCTGTCTCTGTCTCTCTCTCTATCTGTCAAAAAGTAAAATAGAAATAACTATGCACTGAA
>PVKE010001661.1:52074-62184 GCA_004027555.1 Craseonycteris thonglongyai | reverse complement strand
AAACAATTAAAAAAAAAATTGCCTTGGGGACACTGGGATGGCTCAGCGGTTTAGGTGCTCACTTTGCAGGCCCGAGGAACAAGGATCGAGTCCCAGACCCGGCCCAGGTAGACCCACATGCTGAACTGGGGTGTGCCCCAAGTTCAGTTCTTGCCAGGGCCTATGTGGGAGGCTCCCGGCCCAGTTCCTGCCCTGTGCAGCCCTGCACCCCACTGTGGAGTACAATTATATGGAAAACTAGTGCTGTCAACTATGGAAACTGCTCTGGGCCTTCCCCTTCTCTGTCTCTCTCTGTCAAAAATGAATAAAATCTTCAAAAAAAAAGAAATTGCCTTAAAGTGAGCAAGAACAGAGGGCCCAAGTTAGAAAAAAGGATGGGCTGAACAGTCCAGTAATATCACCCATAGAATCTGAAAAACATACATCTAGTTTTAGTTGTTAGGGGAGCCACAATTAAAAAACTCCTTTCCTCTCCCCAAATTTGCATCATTTTGCCAATTATACACACACAGACACACGAACATAAAATATTTGAAGCAAGTATTTTTTAAAACATGCTAAGTGGACTTTAAAAATTTTATACCTTTCAAGATTTTTTCTTAGGTATATTACCAATTTTGATTTCTTTTTAAACTTGCAAGGCGATACAAGGTTCTAAATCTACAACTCCTGCTTGCCATTTCTTAATCAGGCCAAGTATGGTTTTTCCTTGGTGCCTACATCTGCTCCCCCTACCTGGAATGTTCTCTCCGATATTCAAGTGGTTATTGATCTTATACCTCAGGACTCCATTTATATATTTATTCTCTTATCATTTAGGAGACCCCCACTCTAGTTAAAATAAACATAGTTCCCACAATTATGCCAATCCTTTCTCATTTCCAATGTTTTATTTTCCCTTCTAACATTTATTGCCATCTGGCATTAAATTTCACATTTGAGGGGGATGCTGGGATGGTTCAGCAGGTTGAGCACTCCCTTGCAACCCTAAGGTCTGAGGATCGAATCATGGCCCTGGCCTGTGTGAACCCATGTGCTGAACTGGAGTGTGCCCTAGTTCAGATCTCCCCATGCAGAGCTTCCTCTGTAGGAGGCCCCTGGCTCATGGGGCATGCCTCCCATCTGGGAGGCCCCAAGCAGGTTCCTGCCCTGCATAGCCCCACAAACCCACCTGTAGGAATTTCACATTTGTTTACAAACTTGCTTACTCTCTACATTCACTCATTGGGATTAGATAGTCTCTTACTCCTTTGCTCTCTCCTAGCTACCACAATGATTGGCATAAACCTAGGATCTACATGTACTTAAGTGGTACTCTTAAAAGTACAGTGGATCTGAAAAGTATCTACACAGCATTGACATATGCTATCGTTTCTCAACCTAGGGCGGGGGTGGCGAACCTATGGCACGCGTGCCCGAAGTGGCACACGGAACTGTGAATACCATTAAAAAAAATTATTGTTTATGCTCTTATAGACATAAAAATAATCGATACCTCTATCTCACTCGATGGGTTGGCACGCGAGTCGAGCGAGTATACTCTTATTTCATAAACTTTGGCACTCAATCGCCAAAAGGTTCGCCACCCCTGACTAGGGGAACCACTGTCTATTCCTGGAAGAAATTTGCAGTGCTGTTGCAAACCACCCCTCCTTCTTTCTGAAAACACACACATAAAAATATAGTATGGGATGCAGGATGACTCAGCTAGTTGAGTGCTCACTTTGCAACCCTGGGGTGCAAGGATCGAATCCTGGCCCCGGCCCATGTAGACCCACATGCTGAACTGGGGGTGTGCTCTCAGTTCAGTTCTTGCCAGGGACCATGCGAGAGATTCCCAGCACGACAGCTGTCCTGCGCAGACCCCCGCCCACCTGTGGAGTGAAACCATACCAAAAACTGATGATGTAAAACTACGGCAACTGCTCTGGATCCTCCCCCTTCTATCTGTCAAATAAAAAATAAATCTTTAAAAAAATATATAATACAACCTCTAGTTGGAAGTTCAAAGATGTTTGAACTACCAATTCCTTCATTAAACAAACTAAAGGAAGCTGTTGACCTAAATGCCATCCAGTCACCTCAATGAAGACAACTCAAAAGATACAAAGGACCAAACAAAGCAAGCCCATGAACTTGCTCATTCCCAGCTAGCTGCACATTCCAAAAGGAACCCCATTTTCTACCCTATCAAACTCAGATGCCTACATTTCTTAAATAGCATGAATGTACCTTTACATTTGGCTTTGAGTTTACTAGTAGTGAGTAAGTGAAGTAGGGGAGACAAAAACTGTGCTAAGATAGGAAGACATACATCTTTTCAAGGGTAAAAATTTTATTTTTGAGGAACTTCCTTACTGCACATTTTCAAAGAGAGTCACATAAGAAAGCAAAAAGTTACCCTCCCCTCAACCTAGAAATAAATAAGAAGGGCATAAAATTTCTTTTTAAATCACGACACTTGAAAGTTTAGCACCAGCATCCAAAATGAACAGAAAAGGAAAAAAAAGCATTTACTATATACTTCAGATTTCTTTGGTAGGGTTTCATCCCATGTGATATTAATATTTCTTCTTCTTTCAATTCATATTACCAAAACAGTAAAAACCAGGAAAAAATATAAACCTAGTGGTTGCTGAAACAGGGGGAGGGGGGGGGGAAAGGTTGGGTTGCTCTCTTATCTTCTGTGCAGGCATTCCCGGAAAAAATGCTGGAAAATTTGGCTGACATCCTCCTTTTGTGCTTGTTTCGTAAAGAATAATAGTAAACATTCCAATGTCCACATCTTGGTTATCAAGTCTTCCGCTTTATTGCTTGGATGTTTCTTTGGTGTTGATAAGGTCGTGTTCTACTTTTTGCTTTATTTTTTGAATGGTCATTAATTCTTTAGGTCACCTGGAAAAAATTAAAATCAAACTTATAAAGAGTCACAAAATGACCAAGACTTAAAGAATAAAAAAGCAAAAGAGATGCTTTTTTATGTAAATCAAAAAAATATTTCAAAGCTCTAAACAAAATCTGCACATGTGTCTTCCACAGATCTGAAAATTATACATTAATCCCAAGAAAACTCTTTTTCATAAAATACTTCTATGAAACAGAACAGTCAGAACATCATAGTAAAACACAATAAAGATAAGCTAACCTTTGTATATAGAGAGTTTCTAATCATTACCATGCCCTGTTTTAAGTACTTCAAATATGTTATCTCAATCCTCTGCAACAACCTTACAGGTTAAGTCTAGTGAGTGTCCTCATTTCACAGCAGACATGATGGAGGCACAGGGCAAGGAATCTGCTCAAGATCACGTAGCAAATGAGAAATCGATCCTGGACTGGGCACAGAAACCTCTCAGCTCACAAACATTATACCGCACTGCCTCCAATAAGGACTGCTGGCCATCAAAGGAAAAATGGGAGAAAAAAAACCCTGTAGTTCATTCTACAAATCAGTTTCCTGTTAGGAAAATGAGGCCGTGTCAGGCACTTTGAATTATGAAACTGGCCACTAGGTGTCACAAACAAAACTTTCAAAAATTTTCACACACAGTATATGAACCATATTATAGCATTTAAAACCTGTCCTAGGTAGAAAAAAGAATTTGACTCTCACTACCTCTGTGTAACTATTTATGCTCCCAAAGCCTAGCAAAAAGGTCATTGCCAGAGATATTTAACCACCCAAACCCCTCTCTTCAGAATTCCAATGGAGATGAGGGGATCGCCCAAGTGAATCACAGAACTCTGTTTAACAGACTGCTTCGTGCCATGGCTGAGAATTCAATGATGTTTGAAAGGAAACGCCATTGGAAGCCTGGGCCGCCCGAGCTCCTACCTGCAGATGGTGGAGGTGCCTGGGGAGCCTGTTACTCAGCACTGCTCTGCTCGATGGCCGGAGCAGGGTTCTCGGATGGCGCTTCACCTGCCTTGGTCTAAAACACAAACCAAAACACAAACCATAAATGAACCCATTTGGGTGACAGTGCAAAGTTCAAGACTAAAAGGTCTCAAACATTGGACTCTTCCTGACTAATGTTAATTACTCTCAAGTACAAGTCAAAAATGAGGAGCACAGGCTAATGGCTTCCATGTGACAACACCAGCATGCTCCAGAACAAAGTCTATGATACACAATCCCTCCACATACACATAGAGGCAGGTTGCTCTCTATAAACGCCATCCTGTTTGCAGTCTGAACATTTTAGCTCTGAACCCCCACGCGTATGGACAGATCTTTCAGAGAAAGCTAATTTAGTTGAATTAAAATATTTGGATTGTGAAATATGCAGGACACACTATATATATATATATACACACACACTAACATACATAGAAATATACACAAAAATTTGTATTATATCAGTATGTGTTATAGGTAATATATAAAATGCTATATGTAAAATACATGAACATTATTATAAAGAACATTTTGCAACTATCCATATATCTATGTACATTACATATATATATATTTGAGTGCCTGTTATTAGATTATGGAAGCATACAGAACAATGCAAAAGCCAAGTCCAATGTGCTTAAGGACAATCTGGCACCACCCCGCTGCCTGGCTGCACGCACCTCTTTGCCATCTTGTACAGAAGCATTAGGAGGACGGGGACGACGCCGATAGTTGTAGGGGCGCCGATACCCGCGGCGAGCAGAGGGCTGGTTTGGACCGTTGGCTGCTTGTTGATTCTCTTTGTCCTCAGCCTCTCCCACAGCTGGTGCAGGTCGTGGACGAGGAGGTCCCCTAGAGCAGAGCACAGAACAAAAAGAACAAGTGCAATGGGACAGGGGTCATAAAGAACATAGGTTTTATTCATTTTTTAAGATTAGAAAGTCAAGCGATGGGTACTTATTGCTAGAATTATGCATAGACTAATGCAGCAAATGGAACAAAGTTTAGGTAAAAAAAAAAGAAAAAGAAAACCACCTATTTTTCCATCATCTTTCCCCTTCATCTGAATACATATTTGTAGTGAATAAATATATGCTAAACACATACCACTCCTACCAGGCACTTTGATAAGTACTGACAGGAGAATAAAAAAAGTGGTCTGGTGTCTTTTCAGTATTTGCTTTCCATGTGTAATCAACAATAAAGGGATTAAACATGGGAAGAAAACTAACATTGCTTACCATGTGTCAGAACCTGTGCTGACGTGTTTTTCATGTTAAGTATTTAATTTGTGCTCATTCTGTGAGTTAGATTTATAGTGAGAAAAACAAGAGGTTTAGAGAGGGTATGTACAGTTGAACCTTATGGGACCTGCTGCTTTTATAGGTTAAAAAAAGGTCCAATAGAACTTTCCCAAGATCACACAACTAGGAATTAACAGAGATGGGATTCACATATAGTCCTGTCTCCTCTGTTTTCGTTAAGACATTTCTATGAAGTCTCTTTTATTTGAAAGTCCTTAGAAATCAATCCTTAGAGTGATTATGTCTAAAACTGAACTGAATGTCGCAGCACAAAGGACACAGAATGGTACAAATCCTTTCCAAACAACATATTTACTCTCCTTTTAATAAACCCATATCACCAAGCTTTAAGGTGGTATAAATGTTGTTAAGAATCAAGTTCTTTTCACACTTATCCCAAGGACATGGTCAAAGAACATGAAGGCTTATAATATAAAAAGCTGGAAAAGAATCTTAAAAGAGTCCAGCCCAATTTGCAGTCTTCACATGGATGGAGCACAAATAAACCACTCCTTCACTAAAATTAACATCATGGGTAGTAATAATATCAGATATTTATTGAGAACTTACCATACCTGGCACTATACTATAATTACCTTAGATGCATTATACATGTAACCCTGCTAAAAGTTATAGAATGTTCCTTTATGTCCATTTGATAGACCTGGTGACTAAATCTTAGGGAGTGAAGAAACCTGCCTACAGAAATACAGCTACTAATTGCAGGGTGGGAATTTAACAGACAATTTGAGCTACAGCCTACCGGTAATTTAACCGTTATACTTTTCTCAGTTAATAGAATATTCACTATCCCAAATACTTTCTGGCTCTCAATTCTTTCCATTTGTAGCACCACCACTGAAGTACTCATTAATTAATTCCTATTTATTTCATTAAATATAACTAAAAATATGTATCATCTATCAAATACTAGTATGGTACTGTGACATCTAAAAATTCTAATTATTTAAAGGTACTGAATACAAACAATGCTTTGGAACCAAGATAGCTAAAAATATTAATTTTAGAGGGGAAAATGTCACAAGACCATCTGAAAACATACTGCAGAGTCCTCCCAAAACTTGGACATATAGTCAAAGTAGCCACATCCTCTATTACATAAATCCACAAAACAGACCCACAATGTTCTCATCCATTCTACTGTCACTCACAAGGCCTTCTGCTGGTCATGGGTTAGTGGAAAGTGTCACATACCTACGGTACCTTGGACGGTAAGTTGGATTCCGATGAACCGGTCCCTGAAGTTGTGCTCCCTCTGGGACTCCATCCTTCATCTCTCCCATCTCACCCGCCTGAAGAAGGCAAAAGACTGAAATGAATGTCATGCTATAGAACATGAGAGATGCAGAGCACAAAGCTGCACTCAATTTTTTATAAGTAAAAAATAAAATGCTTCCTTAGAAAGCTGGGAAATTTCAACTATATCAGTGAACTATTTACTGATTAGGATCTCTGAATGTTAGGAAGGAAAGAAAAACTCACTCCCACTAGGATGGGCTTGTGTCTTATGCCAGAGCACCTAATTTTATTTTACAATATTAATTTAACGTTTTGGGAAAAGTTTTCAATTAGCAATAATCGCGCCTCGATAAACCTCACTGGCTACAATACTGCCACTGAGCAAAGCTGATAATTTAACATTTTGAAGTGTTCCATTCACCTCTTGAAAGAAAGCCTATAGTGTAAAAGAGAGTATTTTCAATCTTTTCAAATTCAGACCCAATCCTACAAACTGGGTATCCCTTTGACACCATAAATCGTTTCTACATTCAAAGTCTCTCCGACACCTCTAAACCATGACTTCACTTCTGATTTCTTCCTCGTATCTGTTTGTACTATTTAAGTATAACAAGTACTTTTAAAAAATAACAAGTATTTTAAAAAATAAAACACACTTCCTTGATAAATTTATTTTAAGCTAGGGATAAAAGTTTTATTGTAGAACTTACAGGGAAAGAACTAAAAGCTAACAACCCGCCAACAATCTCTGAAATTCTTTCCAATACAATATAGCCATATTTCAATTTTTTTCTTCCCTCAAGACTAATATTCCCCTCCTTCTCCGTGTTTTTATTAACATTTCACTAAGAAAAGAGAAGCAATCAGAAAATAATCTCTACATTCTTTCACTATTAAATCTACCAACCTAACTACATTTCTATTAATTTTCTTCTCATTACACTGGACAAGTTGTTCAAGCTCATATCCAAAGCCAAGACCTCTCTCTTGCTTATTAGCTCACTCTCCCTCCTCTTTCACTGTGGATGTTCTCCCCTCTCTATTCCAGTCTTTCCATCCAGGCATGTAAACATGGTGCAAAAGCACCCATCATTTGCAATTATTTTATTCTAAAATAATCAGTTACAGGTAAGTTGAGAATATAGAATCTAATTCTCAAACCCCATTACAGCAAAAAAGACCCCCTTAAAACTATCCACTGCATTTAGCAGTCTATCTGGTGTAGTGCTGCAATCTTCACTATTTTCACCTTGACACTTTTTAAAGATTACAGACCAGAGAGTTTGTAAAGTGTCCCTCAGTGTGCTTTTCAGTGTTTCCCATGATTTAGTTGATGCATCTTTAGCCAGAAAGCTGAAGAAGTGGCACCACATTCTTCTCACTGCACCCTGTCAGATGGAGTATGATTTCAATTTGTACCACTGCCGACAATGTCCGTGTTGAGAAGCAGTTAAGGTGACATCTGCCGAGGCTCCTTGGGGTCTGTTTTCTCTTTTCCCCCTTATAATTAATGAGGATTTTGTGAAGAAGTACTTTCAAAGTCTGTAAATATTTCATTATTCAGCAAATTCTCAATATATGCATTTATTTATATCTATATAGATTCATGGTTTCCTATTTTATTCAATGAGTTATAATCTGTTACTATCATTACTGCCCAGTGGGAACCCTTTCAAGCTGGCTCATGTCCTTTTGACATGTCTCCAACATTCTTTGAGTACTTCCTTGCTTTTTGGCACAACAAGATGTTCCAGGCTTATATTGTACTTTCTCTAGCCCAGCTCTGAAATCGGCCATTTCTCCAAAGGAGCTTCCTTTTATTGGAGAATGGTATTTAGAAAGCTCAATACTATCAAGGTGTCACTGATTCCAGACCATTTCAGTAAACAGAAATAAACACATATACACACACAAGCTAAGTTACACATATGAATGTGTGTATATATGTGTTTGCATTTCACCTTCCCATCTAAGGCATTATGAGGAAGCTGTTGGTGAGGGAAGGGGTAAGGGAAACCAGGAGAGAACTCACTCAAGGTAAAAATAAAAATCACACCAAAACCTTGCCCTGGCCCCATATCCTCCTCCACACGCTGTCCCATTTCTTTGAGCTCCTTTACAGATACAGACACAGACACAGACAGACACAGACAGACACACACAAAGATTATATCTGTTAAAGGAAACCCATCACCACCACCACAGAAGCCTCCTCAAAGTGAGAGAATACCACTTCTTCCTCCCCTCCCTTCACTTTCTCTTGATTTGTCCTCACCATGCCATTGACCCCCAACTTACCAAACCCAGTTATCAATTCTTAGCCCACATTCCTCAACTTTTAACACAGTACTTCCTTCTTGAAATACATTCTCCTATCTGCTCCTTCTCATTGTCCTTTGCTAGGCTCTATCTTCCTAATCTTTAATTGTTCCCAGGATCTTCTACCTAGACTCATTTTACAGTTAATCAAATCCTACCCATAACCCATACCTTTAAATATGTTTTTATGACTTCAAAGTTGTATCTAGTCTCATTTCTCTCCTCCAGGCTCCCTTCAGCCTCTGTATTTGTCATTTCCTCTGCCAGGCACACCCTTCCCAGGATCTGAATGACTTTCTCCCCTGCTTCACTTAGGTCTCTTCTCAAACATAGCAAGAGACTTTGACAACCACCTTGTCTAAAATGTTACCTTCCTAACTCAAGCCACATCCCGCCTCTTGACTTTGTCTTTTTATTTTTCTGCCTAATGGATGGCTCCACTTGGAGGTAAAATTTAATGTGGAAAAACCTCCAAATGATTTCCACCTCTCCCTAAAATCTGACCTTTCTTCAGTCTTCCTATATTTTTTTAAATTAAAAAACAAAGAGGCATCGCATCCTTTACTCCTCATACCACACTTACACTCTAGCATCAAATGCAGTCAATTTGATGTTTAAATACTGGATTTTATCACATTTAGATTGTATCAATAGTTCTTATGGTCCATAGGCATGCTTGCTCTACTTTAAGATATCATCCGAATCTCACCTCCCATCCCTTCTCCTCTCCACTCATACCATCCCAACCACACGAGCCTGCATTTAGTGCTCTGATCAAAGCTGCATCTTCCTCAGGAACTTTTACTTCTCTCTTTCTCTCTCTCACACACACACACACAACACAGATAGAAACAGCAATTAACATGTAGAAACAATGAGACACTTCACTCAAAATAGATTGAGTTTAAATCATCTCTACCATGTAACCTTAGGTAGTAAGTTGCTATTTTTTTAAATACTCAGATCTCTTCATCTATAACAATAACAATACAGTGAAAAACACTACAAACTTCATAAAGCTGAGAAGACTGAATAAGGATTGATTTCAAACATCTGCTATTTGGCAGATGCCAAACAACGTTGCTCCCTTTCCTCTACCATAATTTTTTCCTCAAAGACTACAGTTAATATTAGCTCATTAACCAATTCTACTTAATTTTCAAATACACAGAATTATTATCTTTAAAATAGGAAAGTCATTTGGTCACTAATCATGCTAGATTATTTCCTTGGTACGTAAGAGAGATATTATTGGTCTGTATAATATCTTTTTTCCTTTTTTTTTTTTTTTTTTTTTTTTTTTTTTTTTTTTTTTTTTTTTTTTTTTTT
>PVKE010001661.1:21786-51974 GCA_004027555.1 Craseonycteris thonglongyai | reverse complement strand
TTTTTTCCTTTTGTGTCCAATAAATTTCAGTTTTATATATAGTAGAAAATGTTGACAAAGCCTTTTCTATTTGAGCTCAATAATTTTTATCATCCTAGAGATCTCTCTATACTTTTAAGCCATTACACTGATAACCTTAGGGTAGTCTAGTTATATGGAAGAAACTTCTATAAAATTTCACTTGATGCTATTGGTTAGCTTAAGCAGACCTCTTACTGAACATCCAAACATGGTATGTATTTTAGAAAAACTCTAAGGAAAAACTGTCAAAAGAATCTAAAACAGCTTTCGTTTCAGATACAGAAATGGGTAAGAAATTCAGCCCAAGTTAAAGCTACTAAATGCAGTTATCAGAATAAGCACATTTTTTCAAAATTAGTTCTCAACCAGCTTCTGCAAATGATGGTCTTTCTGCATGGCACTAAAGAAACACCTTCAATTCCTAAGGTAAAACATACTTTATTTCAAACAATACAGAAAAGAACCATGTTCTCCAAAAATATGCTACATGTGTATTGCTAAATACTAAGCATGATTATTTCATGAAGGCACTAACACATGAAAAATAAATGTGTATCACAACCTCACTGACTCCTCCTGTCCTCATTTCCTAGAAGCCCAAAGTGCTACCCTAAAGAAACCTACTATGCCTCCTGTACCCAATCTCTCCATATACGTATGTCTACTCGTTATTTTTAGCACATTTGTCAGGGACAGCTGTTAAAGAGTAGAAGGGAAAAAACAAGCAATGTAGAAAGAACACAGTCATGCATGATGGGATAGGACAGGGGTAGCAAAGAACAGACTGAACATAATGTCCAGTCAAAACACAGTGGAAAAACAAACAACAAATACCAAGGACACTAAGAAGAAAAATTTGTAGCTAGTGATAACAAAAATGATGTCCTAGCCTAAATTTTCCAACTTTATGAGGACTGCAAAGTTGGTATAAGGCTTACTATAGGCCAAGTTCACAATAGCTATATCAATATTTTGCAGTACAAAACAGAGAATCAATTAACAATCTCCACTCTATGGTAGCTTTTCTTAATAATCAACACTATCTCATCTAAATTAAGGACTTATTAGATGTTAGCTATCCTGAGGCATTATGCTAATGTCTTTACCTTTGATTTGATCATCACAACCCCAAGGTGGATACACATTATACCTATTGCATGGGGCAAGTTAATCCCTGTACAGCTTGAACTTCTCAAAAGTTCACAAATAAAAAGTAGTGGACACAAGATTCAAATCCTGGCCTGCCTGACTTCAGAGTTTAAGCTCTTACGCATACTAGAAACTGTACCCTATCCCCCAGGGTTCCCAATTATAGGCCTGGCTCATATGGTTGTGCTTTCAGAAATGTTATTAGAATGAATGCTCTGACAAAGCAGACTCAGGGCCTTGCCTCAGCTTTTGTAGTATCAGGAAGCCACAAGAGCAAGGTTTTATTTCCAGCAGCCGGTGTTGGAGGAGGAGGAAGAAGAGGAGGCAGAGGAAGGACGGAGGGGTGAGGACTGCTGAAGAGAAGTCTCAGGTGCAATTTTACCTGCATTCTGTTGGGATGGGGAAAGACCCGTGAGCGACGGTCAAAGGTCTGTCCCACGTGGTAAGGCGGGAACCGCCGCCGGTACTGAGGGCGATACTGAGGGCGATACTGGGGGCGGTGCAGCTGACTCCGGGCCCCAGAGAACTGCCCATCAGTGGCAGGGGGCTCAAATCCTTCACTGCTGCCGCTCCCTTCCTCCTCCTCCTCCCCAGCGTACTAGCGAAGCAAAGAAACAAAGATTCAGAAGAAGTTTCAGCAAGCAAAGAACCAAAGAATACCACTTGGAATCACCAAAAGAAAAAAAAATAAAATCTTTCCCCAAAAAATAACCCCTTCCATTATACAGACAAAATGCATTTAACCCAGATCATCATGTGATCACCTGGGATAAACTACATTAAGATTAAAGTAGGTCTATGCAGATAAAATACCAAGCAGAAAATGCAAAAGCAATCAATCTATAATGAATTTAATAGTCATTTCTTAGAATCGATGAATATTAGTTGACAAACACCCAAAGAACACGTACTATTTATAATTTTCAGTTCCACCAAATGTGTGTCTCCCAACATTTGCCATCGACCAAGGTAAAGTCAGGACAGTAAAGAAAAATAGTTTGTAGTGCTATCGTGTTCTAAATGGTATAATTCCTGCAGCTGTTACCAAAATGTGGAGGGATCTCCAAAACCCTTCAGGGAGCTATAGAGGTCAAATTATTTTCATTATGCTCCAAAGATGCTATTTGCCTGTTCCCGGTTCATTCAGTCATGAGTGTGTGGTGGGGTCTCCCAAAGCTGTAATGACATGGCCTCTCAGCGGACTGACCGCCAAAGGAGATGTAAAGACTCCAGCTGTCTTCTATCAACCAGACATTTGCAAAAATATAAAGTAATGCCACTCCTCTCACCCAATTTAAAAATATATAGTTTTCATAAAAAATGTTATTTATACTTTCACGAGTTTATTTTATATCAACTGAGTATCTTTTAAATTTCTGCTTTAATTCCTAAGATAATAATAAATACAAACACACATAAACAAAGACTCTGGGATCCTCAATAATAATTAAGCATCCAAGTATAAGTGGGTCCAAAACATTTGAGAACCAGACTTATGGCATGATTTTCTTTACATGCTGAGAAATTAAGTTTTCATTGCACTTTTAAGAGATAGCAATAAGCTAGAAGTTGTAATGGATACAGGCAGTTTCTAAATATAGGCCTTACTAACAAAGGGAATTACTGACAATCACTTTATACTTTTTCCTGTATTTAAACTACCATATCATATACTAACATTTTATATTAAAAAATAAAAACAAAGACCCATCCAATGCTCAAAGAATTTTTTTATTTCAAATTATTACTTTAAAAGGGGATATGCAAATATCAAAGATAGTCTTATGGGAAGTAACTAGCTTTAAAAATGAATAAATAATAAACATCCTATTTCTTTTGGGGGTGTGGGTATTTAATATTTAGAACCTTCCAGAGCAAGCCCAGATGGGAGCAGTTAATTCCCCAAGTGGAAAAGCTTTAGCTATAGTCTCACCTATTCTAATTTCAGAAAAATCAAGCCATTCTACACATTGTGAAACCTGTATCAGATGTGATCCCCAATTATATAAAGACAGGCATCACAATTATTGTTTTAGGCTTTTCTGAATCTTACTGTTTTATATAGCCAAACCTTTCATTAAGTTTTACAAAATAAAAATAATGGCAGTGCCAGTGCCAAATAAGCTCTTGAGCTATAAAGATTGAGACATTACAACAGAAAACCCTTGTTTAAGTACACTTTCAGAATTTTGACAATTTTAAGAACTCTGTGAGTCTGAAGAGCTTGAGTTAACATCACACAGAAAAAATGCTACTGTAGCTCATTCCTATCCCCATCCCCTGCCACAACAGATTATAAATCAAACATGGGTAAGAAAAACAGAAACAGAAAAACAAGATATTGTAAGGAATCATAAAGATCAATTTGGGCAGGGTGTAAAAATGATAGAAGAGTGAAAGCTTTCTGGTAAGCAGGAAGATGTAAATCTATCATTAAAGTACAGAGATAAGCCATTCTCAGTCTACAGGTATTTTATTTTCATGAGATTTTTCAAAAGGTTTCCTTGGATGACTTACACAGCCACAATCTTGGGCTCACAAAGCATCTCGAATTTTATTCTAGAGGCAATCCCAGGTACTAATTCTAGAAACATCAAAACAATGACATGAATCTATAGCATTCTCATGATCACAAATGGGGTTTTTGGGGGGTGCTCGGAGAGTACTTTAAATTGTACCTCCTAAGAAAACTCTGGCCAGAATTGGTTGTCTACCCTATCTGGATTGGTATCAATCTGAAGATTTAAAAACCCAGAGAATTCTACATTACATTGTCTACACAGTGCATTATGTGCTCACCACCCAGAATCAGATCTCCTTCTATCACCATATATTTGATGCTCCCTCCCTACTCCGATCACCCCCACTCTTCCACCCCCCTTCCCCCTTCCCCTCAGGTAACCACTAAACTATTGACTGTGTCCATGAGTTTTTGTTTGTTACTTTCAGTTTTATATTCGACCTATGTAATTGTTACCAACCAATGTCACCCCAATAAATTTAACAAAAAACAACAAAAAAAAATTTGCAGAGAATTACTTATTTCTTTACTTTAAAATAATGGGGAAAATGCTATGGTACATAAAATAGCTATTTAATTGAGGTAAATTTAGTAATTTTGTGGCCAGCACTGTTTATTGCCTATTCCTAAACTAGTCTCCATCTTCCTTGCCAACCAAACGATGATTTTCTTAGAAGTCAACATTGCCAGTGCCAAGGGATGAACAAGTTTAAGCCAATCACAGAAATCCCATTCCCCTTGCCCAGCAAATGCCATTAAGATTAGGTTCTGGCCAGGAAAAAAAGAGAGCCCAACAATGAGAAGGCCTTTTTGACCTTAGTACTAACTCATCAAGCTCCTCCTTACAAGAGTTTCACTATTACCTGCAGCCAAATACATACAAACCGATACTACTCTTGAATGGCAAGTTTCCAATGAGACCAGTGGCTATAGATAAATTTGGGGCACTAAAAATTCCCTAATCCAAAAAAATAATAATTTTGTGTTCCCAGGAGAAAATACAGTATTTATCTGTTCCAATTACATACATGTAATTTTAGACGTCAACCTCTTTAGTTATAGGAAGAGGACAACATACGTTACGGGGAGGTCCGCGGCGTCTGCCGTAGTAGCCACGTCTGTAGCGGCGCCGGTCAGCAGCGTAACGGCTCCCCTCCACAGGAACTCCATCTGGGCCAGTCACATTGGCTGCTTCTGCACCCTGAGCAAGAAAATAAACATGGCCCCTGAATTTAAAAGAAGCTAAACTAAAAGTCCCCCAAATAGCCTTAGACAGCCACTGTCAAACATTTTAATAAAATAAGCAAGGTATTTGATGTCCTGATTGATTGGATACAGCTAGTTTGCTCCCACAACCCAACTTTTGCCTTCTTATTTGGTTATACTAAGTTCAAGAGCTGTATGTACCTCTTTAGAGAACATAAACTGGTAAATATAATGTAACTAAATCCAAGAGAATCCCTACTCAGGGGCTAACATGTCTGTCCAGCAATGACTTTATTAAAAGTGAAACTGCTCCCATCTTGGGAGCAATGGGAAAGAAGGGTCCTTGATTTAGCAACACAGAGTTTCTACACATGTTGACCTTCCTATTATTCTCAAACTTAGTGTTCTTATCTTCATACGGGCAAACAGATTAAGTAATGCTTCAAAAGTATAAAAAATTCAGACAAAAAAAGTGTATCTCACATCCTACATCAATTCGTAAATCTTCAAGTTCTGAAAACAGAGGTAAAATTAACCTGACAAAACAAGATTTTAAGACTTGGATGGGATATTAGAGATCATTACAGGGTAGCATTTGCAAAGTGCCCAGGGGATCACACTAGTAGTAAACACATCATTTAAATTTCTATATTAAGTATTTTTCTTTTAAAACTGAACAGTTTGGAAGCACTGAAAATATGGACTGTGATGGTGTGTATGTATGAGTATGTGCATGTGGGCAGAGTGCATGCACGGGAGTTAACTCTAGTCCAGCTGCTACCTACCATTAGCTGCCATGGAAGTTATAGCATATATGGTTTTAAAATGTTTTTATTCTTCTATACTGTTTTACTGATATTTATAATATACTGTTTTGATTAAAGACAAAGCACAAAGGAATGGAATTCAATATATAATAGCATAAATATTATATAGATACACTCCAAGACGACCCATTTAGTCTCATCTGAATAGTTGTTATAGTCTATCAAGATGGCTCTGGCTTTCCAAAATCCAAGCCAAAGAGAAAATACAATGACTATATTTAATATAAATCTTGTTTCTTAAAGATTTTATAGTTTGAGAAGAGAGAGAGAAGTGGGGCAGGCCCAGAGCAGTCTCCATAGTTGTATATCATTAGTTGTGACATGATTTCATTCCACACAAGTGCATGGGAAGCAATGCAGGGCGGGAACTAATCCAGGGGCCTCTCGCATGAGGCAAGGACCATTACCTTCTCAGGGGTTACCAAGTTGTGCCACAGTTCAGCATGTGGGTTTGCATGGGCCAGAGCCAGATTTGATCTCTGGACCTTGCAGTTGCAAGGCAAATGCTTAATCTGTTAAACTATTCCAGCATCCCCTGTATCTTTTTTTTTTAAAGATTTGTTTTTATTGGTTTTTGACAGAGAGAGACAGAGAGAAGGGGGAGGGCCCAAAACAGTCTCCATATTTGACAGGATTAGTTTTCCATATAGTTTCACTCCACAGGTGGGCATGGGGCTGCACAGGGCAGGAACTGGGCCAGGAGCCTCCCGCATAGGCCCCGGCAAGAACTAAACTGGAGTCCGGCACACCCCAGTTCAGCATATGGGTCCATCTGGGCCGGAGCCAGGATTCAATCCCTGTTCTCCGGGGCTGCAAAGTGAGCACTTAACCCGCTGAGTCATCCCAGCTTCCCCTGTATCTTCTTTTATTGGAATTAAAATATTCTTTACTGTGTATTATTTGTGCAGAAGTGCTTACAAGCACAGACTGAAAATTTTACTCTTAATAAAAAGTTAGTGGAAGCTGGGATGGCTCAGCGGGTTAAGACCTCGCTTTGCAGCCCTGGAGACTGAGGATCAAAACCCAGCTCTGGTCCAGGCGGACCCATATGCTGAACTGGGGTGGGTGTCCCCCCCCCCCCCCCATTCAGTTCTTGCCAGGGCCTATGCGGGAGGCTCCAGGCCCAGATCCTGCTCTGAGCAGCCCCACACCCACCTGTGGAGTGAAATTACATGGAAAAACTAATGCTGTCAACTATGGAGACTGCTCTGGGCCCTCCCCCTCCTCTCTTTCTGTCAAAAACAATAAAAAATAAATCTTAAAAAAAAAAAGTTATATTTTAATCTACACTTGAATATATATTTGGGACCAAAATAAAATGTCATTTTAAATCTTGAGAAAGTAGCCTTTCCTTTCATAATAGGGTTCATCTATTAAATGAGAAATTAAAATGGCCTTTTATAGTATATCAAAGAACATTTATGACATCCAATAATCAGAAATTTTTCTACGTTACACTTTACTTCTTCCTGTCACACAAGAAATCCAAAGTAATGTGAATTCATAAGGAGCTGAGAGACCATTTGCTATGCAAGAAAGCTAAATGCCAGCACACTTTGATACTCAACCACAACTTTCTCCCACCTTCTCTCCTTCAACCACATCAAACTCTACAGTTTCTCCATCTCCTACACTACGCAGATATTTCCGTGGGTTATTCTTCTTGATGGCAGTCTGTCAAGAGAAGAGAAAATTCTCAATTAAGTATGTCAATATTGGTGATTTCTCATCACATTACTGAGTGTTACTGAATAAACGGTTGACCTATTATTACTTTTAAAAATTATCATTCTCCTACTAACCTGAATCTCAAACACCAAAACGAAAGAACTATAAAGACTGTTACATATTTACTTTCTTGATTCATGTTATCCTTCAAAATTCATTTTGGTAGGTGGATTAAACATGCACAGCCTGAGGACCTAGTCACAAACTATTCATTGAGCTCCACTGGGGGTCAGGGGATGATGTCTTCATGAAATCTTACACAGCACACATTTTAGGTATAAAGTCTTCTGCAGAGAAGAGAAACTGCGAACCTCAAAAGGTGCTTTAAAAAGTGAGAAGGGGAAGAGGGATGATGATGATGAACAAGGAAAAGGAATTAGAAAATGTCAACTGGTAAAACTGCCTCAGGAATCAGAACACCACTGATAATCTGGCCTTTCCTTCACCCCCAACACCCATTTTATGGATGAGGAAACATGAGGCTATAAGTGATTTGAGGTCATAAAGATGCAGCCTGAGGAGGAAGGGACATAGGTAGAGGAATTCAAATCCCTGTACTGTCTCTATATATTTACTAACTATTTTCCCCATCACACCGTGCATATGTCCCTGATAATACGTTAAAAGGTGAATGAAGATGTTGTCCTGCATTAGACATCTACACCTCCATATCTGCTAATGGACAGACCCTTTTTTCTCAACCAACAGAAGGAAGCAGAGTAATTCCAGCAATGAATTTCCATTTCTTTAGCTGGTCTCTCTAAATAAGTAAAGGGGCTCTGAGTTTCTATGGAACTAGGTCAACCTTATTTTACAAAGTGATTAGGCATGTGTGTAATCCAGCCCTTCCCTTACTCTGAGTAGGAGGGAGGGAAGAAAAAAAATAATGAGCCAATAGGGCAGAGACTTCACCCACAGAGGAAAAAGGCAGTTCAGGACAGGATATATGCGCACGCAGCTTGAACATTCAGCCATTCCAAAGCCAGCCCCTCCCTGCCCGCTTGTTCCCTTTTTCCTGTTAAACTGGGCAGGCCTCAACATGGTGAGGTGACTCACCACACAGCCTCACGGGGGCTGGAATCAGGTCATGCACTCACAGGGTAACAAAGCTGGCCACCAGTCTAGAAACTTGTGAGGTCCTTGCACTCTAGCAGTTACCAAACGCAGAGTTCTTACTCCAAAAGGTCTACTAACCTCTTGGTATTATAAGCAAAACTTCCTCTCAGTCTGTTATGACTTTAAAAGTATGTAAACAAAAAGAAATCTGCTCAAATTATGTAAGTACAACTTAAATATATCCAGTCAAGCAGAAATGTACAGGATAGAAACCATAACTAGACAGCTTATTCTTAGATGTCACTAGCTCCAGTCCCCACACCCCACCCCAATACACACAATCCTTAACAGAAGGAAACAAAAATGCTAAAAACCAGATGCTTGACAAGCCCTGCAGGCCAATGTGCTGGTGTTAGCACCTGCCTCTAGGCTTCCCTACTGTTGTACACTAAGAACTACACACATGTATATTTGAGACAATTCACTGGAAACTGAATATCCAAAATAACATTAAGGGTAGATACTGTCTCATTTAACCTATTTTGTAAAGCAAGGCCAGGATACATGAGAATAGACAAGATAACATGCTAGGCTAATAATGTAAAGAAATACTAAGGAACCTGCAGCAGAGAAGTCCATGTTTTCCATATTTTACCCATTTTCTACATTGGCTTCAAACCTAAGGGAGTGTGGCCCTTTTGACTAAGCTGCATGCTGGCCATGACTACCTTTAACAAGAGAGTAAAGACTAACCTGGGAATTGTGCGTTTCTTCCTGTCTTGCATACATACACCCTAACCTTTTGCTTTGCTGTGCATTCACTCAAGTCAGAGCTGCTCTAATAGAGGAGCTTTAGCCATTACCCGCCCACCTAGGCAAAACCCAGACGGGCTCCAGCTGAACACTGTGAGAACCACACAATCAGGAGAACAGAAGGAAAACACAGAAACACAGGTTTTCCGCTAAGGACTCAAAAGCTTTAGAAGTTAAAAATCTGCCAATCATATAATGTGGACTTGAGCTCTATGACAAAATAAAACCACAGATAGGGTTCAGAGTAGAATAATGATGTATAGGACCATTATCTGAGAATGAGACAACAGCATATTACCAGCACCTCTCTCTTCACATATAAAATGTAACACTCACTACCCATCTTACCTGATGCACAAATACATCTTCTTTGGTGTCGTTCCTGTTGGAAGACAAAAGAGCTCACAATTAAAAGGCACTAGGTATGTGAGAAAAAACAAACAAACAAACAGAAAAACCAGATGTTTCACGACTTTAGATCCCAAGACTTCAAAACACAACATAAACTTCTTTCCTCTCAATTCAATTCAAATGCATGGAATCAATCAATCCCCATCAAAACCTTCTAAACCCTCAAGATACCTACCTTACTCCTCCACATTTCTGCAGTGCTTAGATCTAAGATCCAAGGGTACAGATTCACCACACAAAAACATCCTTTTCCTCTCATCTCTTTCTAAATCACGTGGTATGTAACCAGAGCCCCAGATTCCCCTCCCAGGGAAAGCAAAGCAAGACATTTAAAAGGACAGGGCACAGCTGTGAACTAGGCTCTCCTTACACTGAAACCTAAAACAGTCCCCCAACTACCATTCCACCTTAATACCCACACTCTCACCAAAACAGACCATTTTTAAAGTGGGGGTGGGGCGTAAGTTGGGAGGGGGAATAAAGAAAATGATAATGTCTCATAAAAACATAATACTCCCAAACCCAACAGCTTGCACTCATATTCCCATTCCTATATGTTTACAAGTTACCATGGTTTAAAAAAAAACACTACCGTTTCTACACAGGACTTGGACAAGACCTGGGTTACAGATCCAGCTCAATTACTCACTAGTTGTGTGACCTTAGGAAAGTTGCTTAACCAGTCTAAGACTTCATTTCTCCATCTGTGAAATTATGGATAAGGATTCAAATATCCTAAGATCCTTTCATTTCTGACCTATTCCCCTTCCCCATTTGTTTCTTTTAATGCCTAGATTTTATAAAATAAGTTATTCATCAGTGTTCTGGAAATGTATTTTAATTAATATTTAGTGACCAGTATCTCAGAAATGAGAATACTTACAGTGCTTACAAATCTTAAAACTTATACAAGCCACTAATAAAATCTGGTGAAGAATTTTTAACTGCTGGCACAACATATGTATGTATTTAAAGCATGCAGAGACACACACACACATACCGATTTATAAATCCATATCCATTTCTGACGTTGAACCATTTGACAGTGCCAAGGACTTTGGTGGCTAAAATAGGATTAAGCAGATAAATTAGTAGCTGACCTACAAAGAGATAAAACTCATATCACTCAGGTCTTGATAGCATTATATAAAGCCTAAACAAACCTGAGGAAACCATTAAAAGCTTATCCAAAATATATTAAATAAAGAAAATGGAGCAACTGAAGATATTATAGGGAAATATTTTCAGATGAATAAACCTTTCTTCCTTATATTTTTCACTAAAGTCACAAGGTGTAGTCAGAAGTCTATACAATACTGTAAAAGTTAAAATAGAGAAATACTGTTTAAGGAAAGACAAACCAAAGATTAAAGTTTAAACACAAAAATGTTCAAAGTGGGAAAGGAGGGTCCCAATGAAAGAGAATGTAGATGAGTAAGGTAAGTACAAATGACCTTAAACATCATTTTCACACTTAGAAACACTGGCAAACTGTATTAAGTGAAATAGTAGCTGCTTGTTAATAGATAATCTAATTTACAAAGACATAACATAAAGTAACTTGTCCAGTTGCCAGACAGGGGCCTATCAGAGGAGTCAAGGGTAATAATAGAACTGATGCTGTCTCAATCCAGTTCTGTACTCACCACCCTGAGACATGATGTAACAGGCCTTTTCAAACCAGTGATGAATTTAGGTTTCTGTTTCACTGTTTACCCTACTCTCCAGTTGGTGGGAATCAAACTCAGCATTTTCTATAAAACCCCTCTCTTAAACTTGATTATTGTCTCTATTTTCCACCATGAGCTTCTAGAACCATATCTGTACAAAACACCAGATTTTAACAGAATTTACAAGAAGGCATCCAAACAAATGGCATGGTCAGATTAACGTGTACTTTGTAGATTTATATTTATTTCAGGCATCAAATATGATTTGAGATGACTCCTTTGAGTCAATTTTGAATGCCAAATTCAGTATTTCTAGGAAATGCCTATTTCTAAATTCAGAAAATACATAAAGCAATTATCAAGACTCAATGAAACAGGTAATGTGACAATAGAGTACCTTTAAAAAAAAATTAGTAGAGAATGAAAGTAATAATTATCATTAATCCATGCTGCCTCTCTCTGAGACAGTTTATAATGTCCAAGGATAAACAATAAAGATTCAGTTTTTTAAACTCAAGACTAAAATAGTAATTAGGACTTGCTTTGTTGTGGAGCATGGTTAGTTCTGAGTTTTGCTAGATGGGCATGCTTGAGTTAGTATTTTAGCTCTCTTTGTAAAAAGAAAACAAAAAATTACTCTTTAAGACTCCAAAGTCACTAAACCCACCACTGACTGAGCAATCTCCAGCTCTGATTCCAAGTAAAGAAGATCTCTCCAATGAAAAGATTAAGCCATTGGAAACTTCAGTTTTAAGCCATTCTAATTAGAGCAGTAGGGCAAAGAAGAAACAAATTATTTTATACCCAAATGTATACAGAAGTGGTCTGTTTTTGATCAATCATATGCTTTTAAGTCACACATTATCTCCAATGATGTTTTGTGCCTCCTTCCATATGCCCCAAATTAATGATCTAGGAAAATATAATGGAAGTATAAAGATAGAAACTGATTTTGATTCATTTTCATAGAAGTTAATGTCTACCACTGTCAAAGAAATGACCTTGATTAGAAAGGCAACACTAACAGGGGAAAAGATAAAAAGTGATTTTCAAGTCACACTTCAATCCAGGTTGAAGGTTAGTTTTACTCCCCCAAATTTGTCCTAATTCCACAAATAGTTCCAAAAACTTCATATGCCCAAATACAGTCATGTACACTTCTTGCTTTAAAGTCATAAACTCACTTCACATAAAGGGTGAAGAGGGAACAGCAGAAGATTATATGGCTTCCATACATTCATGAGAAGGAAAGTGTTGTTTCACTCAGGTAAATTACTTTCCCTGGCCTATGGCTATGTGTACACTTAAGTTAAAGAACCTTTTTAAAAACTTCAAATGAGAGAATTCAAAACCCGAATCCATTTCAGTCAGCACTGTGCTGGCACATTTCCGGCACCCATGTGTTTGCTTGGCAAAGAGAAGGAGATGGCAGAACACGGTGGACAGAGACAGTGTTGATATGTCATGTAGAAGGCTGTCTTTCATTCTGAGAGTTACAGGAAAGATGAAAGATCTCCAGAATCATCACCAGGTTGTAGTTGAGGCTTAATAGCAATTGGTGACTGAGAAAATTAACTTTATTTCCTTCAAATTTAAAGATATCCGCTTTAAAAATCCAGAAAGTTACTTTAGGTTCAGAAAGGTACAAGAATCAGTGAAAAACTGTAAAATCCCCTTAATAGTAAAAAAAAAAAAAAAAAAAGGGGTGGGGTGGGGTGGGGAAGAGTATATCTTAACATCACTTTGGATAATGCAAGGTTGTCTTAGACATTTTGCAGGATGTGTCCCAAAAACACTTGTTGGAAACAATCAGAGTTCAATATTGACTAGACTTGGGCAACTTTTCATCTAACAAAATGAGGGCTATATTGTTTCTTAACCCACACACGTTGTTTAGCATGTTGGGAGTAACTGACTAAAGCCCTCCAAAACAAGAAAGCAGGCATCTTGGGGGGGGGGGGGGGCATGAACTCAATTATGCTTTCTTCTTATTATTTCCTCAATTTTCTTCCTAGAAAATTGGGCAGGCAAGGCTCAGAGAGATCAAACACACCCCACCCAAAATACTGAAAATTTATCTGAAGCATCCTATATCATCTCTTCACTTCCTTGTTTAAAATAGAGTGAATGATATAGGCACACACCCTTGAGAAAGCTTATTCACCACCCACCTGTTTTTGTGAGCCTCACAGGGGCGTTACTCGAGAGAAGGCTGAAAGATGTGACAGAACCAACAGCGTATCTTTTCTCATGTTCTGCTCTCCAAACGTGAACGCCTCATCTGCCTAGTATTTCCTAATTTCCAAGTCCCAAGATAACTACGTCCTGAACAAACGTCGTACCACACTTCCTACGAAGTTCTTACAGCTGCTGCAAGTGAGTTCCCACAGACCAGTTACAAGAAAACGTGTAGCAAGCGGTAAACAGTGAATGGTTCTTGCAGCATGGGCACAGTCGGGGAGGAGGTCATGGGACCAAGACCCAGGAGGATTGCAACACCTCTTTCCCGGCATGTGGCCGACAGAAGCATGGCGTCTTTCCCGTGCCCACGTGGGAAGGGCGTCAGGGACAGACACCTGAGCCTCCCCAGAAAGAAGCCTTTCCACCTTTCCCTCCCGTCTCCTTCTAGAGCCTCCCTTTTCCCCAAACGCAAATCGTCTCCCCACCCAGATGGCAAGCAAGGACGCCAAAGTCGCCTGCCCACGTGTCTGACCCTCCCCAGCATCCACATCCATCCCTGCCCTGGGTCCTCCCTTCCACTCTGCCGCTCCCTTGTCTCTTAGCACCAAGGCAAGCTCCACTTCGGGAATGAGCGACAGTGCCTGCCTAAGTGACCCAAGGCCCAAATTGTTGGCCCAGCACCAAGTGGGATGCGCACCGGGCGGCGAGGCGCGCAGGGCACTACGGGCTCACCTGGGGGCGCCTGCAGGACGGGCTCGACTGCGTTCAGCGGCTCTGGGGACCCGAGGTCCCCGGGGACCCCGCACCGCCAGCTTCCCGCCCCGGAAGGAAACGTAGCAGGAGATGCCCACATGTGCTCGGCGGCCGGCCGCAGCCCGCCCCGCCGGGCGCAGCCCCTACCGACTCGGGCCTGACTCACCGAGAACTTTTTTTTCCGCGTCTTCACTGCCGGCGGGGACTGAAGAGGCGGGGGCCGCGGGGCCCGTGGCTGCAGGAGCCGCGTCCCCGCCGGGGCTTCCTGCGACGAGGGCGGCGGGCGCCGGGACCGCGGCCTGGGGGGCGCCGCCGCCCACCGGGCTCTTGGGCGCGGGGTCCTGGGGGGCCGCGGCGGCCGCCTCCGCCGGAGCCTGCGGGAGGGTGGTGGTGGTGGTGGTGGTGGTGGTGGCCTCGCCCGCCTCGCTCATGCCGCCTCCTCTGCTCTCACTCAGCACCTCGGTGGCGGTTGGTCGGCGGTTAGCACGGCTGGTGGTCGCGGCGGCCGGGCTCGCTCTCGGGGAGGCTGATGAGGATCTCGCGGCCCGGGCCGGGGTGGGATCTCGCGGCGGAGGCGGCTCGAGCTCTCGGGCTGCGTGCTCGCTCCGGGGCTCCTCGCTGGATCTTACTGCCCCAAAAATGGCCCCGCACAAGTTTTTCTAGGCGGCGCACGGGCCCGGGAGGGAAGGGCGGGCGAGGGAAGAGGGTGGGGAAAGTTGGCTTCGAAGTTGGGCCGCGACTCTCATTAGCATTTAAAGGCGCCTGAAGCCCTTTCCTACCCACCCACCCGCCGGGACTGGAGCGCCGGGGCCGAAATGGGAAGTAAAAGGAAGCCAGAGTAAATCTGAGGTGTGCAAAGTAATCTGGAGTTTTCTGAGGCGCACGCTCTGCTGCCCCTTTGTTGGAGGGGGCAGAGGCTTCTCCCTCACAACCTCAGGACACCTGACACTGACCTTAGGAGAGGTAAAATAGGGCATCCAAATTATGCTGCACTTCTCTTTCTCAAACACTAAAGGTAGTGCCACTCAACATTTATCAAACACCAGAAACTACTTCTGACATAGCAATTAAGAACTGAACTATTAGTACATTCTTAAGACTATTTGGCAACTTAGTCCTGAAAGATAATTGACAGATAATTTCATTTATAATATCAGGTGAATACATTGAAGTTCGCCCTTCAAAGAATTAATGTAAATATCAGAGTTTGCACCCGTTTAACAGAACAAATATCATTATTCGTAATATGTATTTAATACTGTACCTTAAAAAAAGCTGAATAAATCCACATCCTACCTTGTGCTTTAATTGCTTCTGCCAGCTGATGGAAGAAGCTTAAACACCTGAGCCCTCTTAGCCTGAGGAATGACAAATAGAGAGCAACATCACCCAATAAACGGTATTCCCAGTTGGAAGAGCCCACATGGCCTTTACAGAGTAAACTAGGTTATGCTAAACACATGCCAGAGGAACTGTCCAAAACTATCTGGAATACAGGACCTTTTAATGTTCTTTACTTCTAAGGTCCAGACAGACCTCTGCATACATTTCTAGTGCTGCTCTTTATTAGCGGTTAACTTGGGCTAGGTGTTCAGTGTTTCAAGCCTGTTTCCTCCTTTTTGAGAGTTTCTCAAAGGTGCTGGAATAAATATATGAGATTATCATATGTAACTGCAGGACCTGGTCCCACAAAAGTTCCCTTTTTCCTTCTCTATTCTCCCAAACTATTTACCTATTTTTTCCTGGAATTACGTTATGTGGCTGTCTGTCCCACATCTCTGGAAGGTAGCTATCAAGTGTAATTCATTGTATTTCCACTGGTTAGCACAGTACCTAGCATAAGCTGGAACACAGTAGTAAATATTTACTAAATGAGAACAAACAAAAAGACCAAAAATTTCCAATCTTAATTGCTTATCAACACCATTATCAATTATAAAACTAGCTTGCATTATTACTTTCTTCATCCATGAAAAATACAAATTGAGGAAAATTAATTCTGAGAAAAAAACAAACAAAATACAGAACTTTTGACTTCCCCATGAAATTCATCAATATTTTTTAAATCATAAACTCCTAAATGTTGGAGTCATATTTTAGTTTGACTTCAGTAATGTTCTACATATGTGAATGCTTTTAAAAAATGATGATTTAATTCTAAGCATGATTAAATTATTTCTTAATTTTTTAAAGATTATCGTATTCATTAAAATTAAATTATAAGCATAATTTATTCTTGTGAGGACTGGCCATTGACCTTCTTATCCAACAAAATGTTATTTATTAAGCAGAAATGGATTGCAAGAAAAAAAAATGAGGGCTTAAACTCTTCAAACTCTGATACAATTATCAAGCCCCTTTTATACATATACATATACATATGTATATGTATATATATATTCACCCTTGGAAAATAATTCATAACTAACAGGTGTGGCCTCCAAGTTCTGGAAGACCTTAAAATAATTACAGATGCATCCTGGAATTTCCTAGAATTTGTGCTGGAATGGCTCCCACATCTACTTATTTTCATCCAAAAAATGCAGTGAGCAGCTGGGAGTTCTTGATACTGTGCTAAATACAATAAATCTTGAGAGAAAGAGTTAGAACAAACATGATCCCTATTGTTTTCATAATCATAACAAAAAGAGCAATGTGGATGCAAATGCCCATAAGATCATCCACTCCTTCACTCATTAATTCACACACTAACTCATTAGCACATATTTACTAAACACACACTATATGCCAAAGTGGTACATAATGAATATCCAAAGCTGATCAAGATGGAGCTTACAGGCTTACGCTAAGGTTTTATTCATGTGATGTTAAGTAATTGTTTTCCTATCATTTCTACTGTAGAGAAATGTCATTCGTTAAATTTGAGGTTAAGTGGAACAACAACAACAAAAAACCATAATTTAATTGTTGACAGCAGTCATTGTTAAGCAATGACTGCTTTGGTCATGAAGACAAAAACAATTCTGTTCCTACTATGAAGGGAGTTAGAGAAAGTCTGAAAGGTTCCACTGAAGATCTCCAACTCCAGCCCCAAAGCCAGCAATTTTCAGGCGATCTCCTGAAGCCACTAGATTCACAAAATCTCTGAGAGGTGCTTAAACATTCAGGGCTAGAGCCAAGTTTTGTGAGCCTTAAAGCTTATGCAATTTAGAGAACTCTCTTTAGGAAAAAAATAAAATAAAATTATGCATACAAAAGTACTTAAGCCACTTCCAGCATCCTAGAAAGGGTCCACACAGAAAAGGATTCCTGATGTTTAAACCTCATTAGCTTCACTGCGATTCCCCTGACATCAGCTTTCTCAGTAAGCAACATAAATGCAGGAGTTCATCAATAAATTTACCTGGAAGCAGCCTTGAACCTTCATCTGCCCACACAATTTCTGATCAGGGCTGTCGAGGACAAGACATAGTGGACATCACTCCTTCATAGGGTCACCAGGAGTTGGAGCCAACTCAACAGTACCTGATATACATATGTTACAGTAAAGACATATTTCACTGTTTGGCTTTGGCCACTGCTATTCTCCTGTGTCTCTACTTCATGAGTTTTTGTTCAGATTCAAGGTCCATAATCTATGAAACAAAATACTGTCCTAAAGCTAAAGTATGGAACCTGACATTTAAAGGGACCTGGGGGGGCGGGGGGGGGGGGGGGGGGGGGGGGGGGGGGGGGGGGGGGGGGGGAGCCAGGATGGCTCAGTGGGTTAAGTGCTCACTTTGCAGCCCCAAGGACCAAGGATTGAATCCCGGCCCCAGCCTGTGTGGACCCGTATGCTGAACTGGGGAGTGCCCCCAGTTCGGTTCTCACCGGGGTGAGACCCCGGCCCAGTTCCTGCCTGTGCAGCCCCGTGCCCACCTGTGGAATGAAACTATGTGGAAAAAACTGATGATGTGCAACTATGGAAACTGCTCTGGGCCCTCCCCCTCCTCTCTAACTCGGTCTCTGTATCTCTCTCTCTCTGTCAAAAACAATAAAAATAAATCTTTAAAGGGACCTGGAAGGCATATCAGGGCCTAAGAAAGTAAAAGGATGCCATTTTATTTGGATTTCACAAATGTATAATTATGCTAACCAGCTATTTTGTTATCTCTAACAAAAATAAACCAGAAGAACATAAGCTAACTTGTACCAAAAAGGGTCTCAGTTTAATAGCATCTAAGTGGGACATGGTGAGAATTTCAATCATAGGCCAGAATGACTGATGTGCCTCTATTTGAGAAAGTTCTAAAGACAATCTTTATGGGCAAGAAGTTAGCAGTTAATCTTGACTTACTGTGGAAAGCCCACAAGGATGTGCTTAATTGGTCTTTTTACTCATATTACCCAGCTGTGATGGGAGCAAGAGTCTGCTCTGGAAGGTGATACACACGTCACTCCATCACTCAATTTTTCTTCATAGTTCAGGAAATGAGATTCACTGTGACTACTCAACAGGCATAACCGGGGACACCTTAGTCTTAGTTTCTGATCTCAATGTATTCTGGTCCCTCAAGACTATAGTTGGCACTTTTCTGACTTCTATTATGGCTGAAACTCTTAAGTAAACTCTGCATACCTACAGAAATAGGCCATTGTGTTGTTCGAAACAGAGGCCTGTCAAGAAAATGCTGACCTGGAATAATTGATGCCTTTTCCTCTAGATGGAGATTGAATTCATATCAAAAGTAAGTTAAGTAATCAGAGGATCCCTCCCATCCTTGTCTCAAACAAAAACTGGAAAGAAGAGACAAAAATATCTCCTAGATAGAGACTTTTTATTCTCTTCAATCTACCCTTTCTATTTGCCATTCTTATCCTTTTATTTTGTCTTAATTCTAGTCCACTGCATTTTTAAATCCATCATATTGGTAGACATTCTCTCTGGGCTGGGTTCTGGTAACAATTCCTTCACCTTGCCCTCTCAAACCTAAAATTTGTAGAAGCTTCTCCATTCTTGTTAGCTTGGGGTAAGGGCAGGGAAAGTATTCCTTGTTAACTTCCCTTAATCCTATCTACACCTTTTACGTAATTTCTTTGTTAAAGTGCCCTCCCTTAATTACCTTTTGTCATGCCATCTTTTTTCTGCTAGGACCCTAACATATCATATAACTTTTTCTTTTTTATCCACACCCGAGTTTATGGACTCATAACCTTATACCCATATAAGCCTTTTTAAATTTTTTTTTTTTAAATCCTGGAATTACCAAAAATCCTTGTGCCATCCATAATAAAAGCTAGAAGTGGATTATAACTCTTAGTACTGAACCCAAATCATTTTGAGATTTTAGCACTGAAAGTCCCACATCCTGGGAAATGCCTGCGTCCCAGGCAAGTCAGATGATTGGTCAACTTTGTTAGGACTCTGATGTAGAGTTGGGTGTGCACTCTCAGGTTCCTAGTGATTTGTGTCTAGTGAAGTGTGATGAGACAGAGTTCAAAAATTACTACTCAATTCCACATATAAGATTCTGTAGAAGGAGATGAGGGAAATCAGGGTAAATGCAACCCTGTTTAACAATTGTTTCAAAAAATTTTTAATTATTTATTGATGTTTTTCAGTTACAGTTGATATTCAATATTATTTTATATTAGTTTCAGGTGTATAGCGTAGTGGTTAGACATTTATATAATTTAGGCATTTGTAGTTACAAAATAGTCATGGGGATGTAACATACAGCATAGAGAATACAGTCAATAATGTTGCAACAACTAGTGGGACTAGAATAATGTGTTTTAATGGGGTGTAGATATAAGACCCTCATTTCAGAATGAATCGTTAAAAATTAAACCACTTCTTCAAGATGGAGGAGCAGTGTTGTCCAAATCCTGTGTGAAAATTAGTCTCCAAACCTAGACATGACATCCAGGGCACGGTTTCATCATGTTGCAACAGCTGATAGAGGCTAGGTAAAGGCCATTTCGCTTGTGATGGAAATGATTACCAGATGCAGAGAATGTTTTTAGAAGATCCAGTTTCCATCCCAAGAGAAAAGACAGTTCTATCTTGGAGGAGGCTAACACTGAGATGGCAGGAAGCTGAGGAACAGAACATGATCCAGGGAATGCCTGAAGTCAACCTGAAGAGGCCACTAGGGCCCTCAAGTAAAACATTTCAGTGGCTGTGGGTGAGGTGCCTGAGAGTTGCTTCCAGGGGCTGAGATCAGAGACTATGGCAGGTAAAACTCCTAAGTATTGCCAGAAAGTTAGAGAAAGCTGACTGACTATATAGTAGTCTCCCCTTATCTGCAGTTTTGTTTTCCACTGTTTCAGTTACCCATAGTCAACCGCAGCCCAAAAATATTAAGTGGAATATTCCAGACATAAACAATTCATAAGTTTTAAATTGCATGACATTCTGAGTAGCATGATGAAATTTTGCTCTGTCCTGAGATGTGAGTCATCCCTTTGTGCAGCATGTTCACATTGTATAAAATGCATGCCCGTTAGTCATGTAGTAACCATCTCAGTTATCAGACAAAAAGAGATCACATTCACATGACTTTTATTACAGTATATTGCTATAATTGTTCTACTTTATTAGTAGCTATTGTTCTTCATCTTTTACTGTGCCTAATTTATAAATTAAACTTTATCATAGGTACATATATATAGAAAAATACAGCTACCTAGGGTTGATACTATTCATGGTTTGAGGCATTTCCTGGGGGGTCTTGGAACATATCTCCTCAGATAAGGATGCGACTGCTGTATTCAAAGTAAGGTTTAGAGACTTTGTTACAAAGATCTGCCCTCTGAGCCTGGGGGAGAGGGCAGATGACCCACGTAGCACAGGTGTGAGCAGGAGCAAAGATAAGCATCTTTCCCTGTACAAAGCTTAATCTTAGTGCTACCTTCTGCCAGCCGTACTAGAGAGAAATGGGAAGTGTAATTTAATGGTCTACATATGAGCCAATATATCAGCCCACCGCACTTTTCGTCCAAGATGCAAAAGCCTATATATCTGCCCGTCGCACTAAAAGGGTTAACCTCACTGAAATGCAATTCCTTTTCAAATTTCTCCCAAGTAGTGAAGCTGGTGAAAAAGGAAGAAGGAGCAGCAGCTGTTTTCTTCAACAGCAGGGAGGTGGAGTTCAGAGAGATGGAGCCTTTTCAGTCCTTTGGCCCAAATCCTGCAAGAGAGATCAATGACCTTGCTTTGCTTCCACATCTTCTCTATGGAAGTCTTTCTCGTAGTTCCTGCCAGTGGAACATTCCTAGCCACTTGTTTTGGCTCTGTGTGATTCAAATGGACTTTTGTTCAAATAACCTCAAAATTTTTAATATGCCTCAGTTTATCTTTTAACACTCCACACAGCTGCTCTATTATCTGAAACTTCAATATCTGAGACTAACACAGACTCTCAGCCAGCTGTCAATGGGTAGATTGGGGATTGTCCTAGATCTAGAAGAAAGACATTTTTCTAAGCGGACTCAGTTCCTGAAGGGGACAGATAGGAAATGTCCCCTGTGCTCAGCTTACATACCCAGCTCTTGGGGGAAATATTGCTGTGATATTGTGATTTATAATAATAATAAACATATATTTGTTTTTCCTCCCCTTTCCTGGCACAGAGCTCCTAAAACCCTTGCAACTTCCTAAGTAATGAGAGTAATAAATGTGTTTTTTGCTATTCATATCAAGCCCCTTTAGCCACTTGGGAGTTTATGTTAATAAGGTGGATTTTGTAAAGCCCTTGAAGTAAGGAGACTACTTGCCTGGGGAGCCAAACAAGGGATTAGAGGGTTGAAACTTTCAACTTCATCCTCTGACCTCCAGGGAAGTGATATGGGCTGGAGATTGAGCTTCATCAGCAAGGCTAGTAATTTAATCAATTATGCCCATGTTATAAAGTCTCCATAAAAACCCAAAAGAATGGGGCTTTTAGAGCTTCTGGTTTGGAGGACAAACATCTATATATCATATAGTCAAATACATTTTTTATGTCCTTACAAATCAAATATACTTTTTAAAATTTACAAATCTATCAATTGCTATGATAGAACCACAAAGGAGTTAGAGTGGTTCTCAGTGGTGCACCAAGAAGTGGGCCTCACAGCAGACATTATGGCATCTTTGTAATCAGTTATGATGATTGTGGTCACTTTGTAGGCTGGGGAAGATGACAAAATGAGGGTGATGAAGTGGAGAGCATAATGTGAATGTCTTACTACATCTACACACTCAAGTTAAAATATACAACACATTACATATAATAAATACGGGCACGCCCTTATACATTTAACATAGTGTCGCTTATCCATTTACTATATGTAAGATTTGTAACCTGTGCAGCATCCAACATACTATGGAGATTAAAGAAAATTCCATGATAGCGAAGGAAGTATTTTATTAATTCCTGTTGGTCAATTGCAGTACTCATGACCAAATATCCGAAATGATCCTAGTTAATAAGACTCTGCTATTGATTGTTGGCTTTTCAGAAAATAACAAAAAATAAATAAATAACCAACATAATTGTGACTTCTTTTCCTATCTGTTGTGGACCTTAAAGAAGATACCTACAGAAAAGCTCTCCTAGTGGCTAACTGGGCTCAAATTTTTATTTATTTATTTATTTATTATTTTTTTTTTAAATATATTTTTATTTATTTTTTTATTTTGACAGAGAGAGAGAGAGAGAGAGAGAGAACTGAACTGGGGGAGCTCCCAGCTCAGCATATGGTTCCGCACGGGCCGGGGCCAGGATTCGATCCTCAGTCCCCGGTGCTGCAAAGTGAGTGCTTAACTCACTGAGCCATCCAGGCTTCCCCTTAGCAGCCATTTCTAAACATACAAGTCATGCTTCAGAGAAGCCTGCACTGAACTGTCTTCATGTCCTGTGTTCCTGCCATCTGAGCCAATCCTTATAGAGAAGATTGTGGAGTAATATTTCAACCAATAGGACTGAGGCTTCCCCCTTCCAATTGGAGCTACCCAGCTATATCCCCATCATCATCTCTACCAACCAATTAGAGAGGCTTTATTCTGGCCAATGAGGACAGGACTTTTTGGACCAATCAAACATCAAGGAATTGAAGTCTTAATTTGCATAATGATGGACCAATCAGGAACTCGGGGGGAGGGACTTCTGTGTATAACTCAACTTCCCCCCGGCCCTGAGAGTGCATTTCCCCTTTCCACCAAAGTTGGATGACGTAATTTCCCCAACTGGGACTAGAACTACAGCTGAAATGGGCTGGAGATGGAGTTGAAACAATGAAGATGTCTCACAGAGCAATGCAGACCAGTGCAGGGCAGAGTGGAGCAGAGCAGATCAGAGTAGAACAGAGCAGAGCTGAGTAGAGCTGTCCAGCTGGGAGAGGGGCCTGGCCTCAGGGCTGCCTGATAGTCAGGCTGTGCTGCTTCATAATTGACCTGTAACATGAGAGAGCTGTTTCACAGCTGTCCTGTATCACAATTGAGCTGTTTGCATTCAATGAAGGTTCCCTCTTCACCACACCCAAACTGGGAATTCCTGCTGGTGTTCAATTGGCACCAACAATCATCAGTTGACACTATAAAGGACCATAACAATGTTGACCCATTTCTCAGTATTCCTCTGAGGAGTAGCTTGTAAAAAAAATGTAAAAGACTTCAATAACTTAGGAGTTTCTCATAAAATTGAGTTAATAAGGGCAGGTTGTCTCTGCCCCACACAGCACCGCAGTCTCGGATTGTGAAGGATGGAGTGAGAGGAACAGTGAAGACAGACTCACCTGCGTGCCAGAGGCAGCAAAGAGTTCCATGCAATATTGTATGTGAACATTGTGACAGTAAAGATGTAAGTTACTGTTGTTATTTGGGGACAGAATTCCTTGAGCAATGCACCTTGAGCAATGTACCTAAGCAGAGTCAAATGAATAATGTAACAAAATTTCAAAACACTTACCAAAAGTAGGCACTCAAACAGCCCGTGAAGGTTGTTTCCCATGCTTAGAATTCCCAGAGCTTGATTCATCAGCATGCCCTTTCTTTGCTCCTTTACTCTTCATTTCTCCCAGGCCCTGGTCCACCTTCAGAACATTAGCATTTCTTTACTTTTACCTGACACACAGACGGAAGACTATCTGTCACCAGTGAGAGCTAATGTGAGTTATTCATACTAAAAGCTTCTCCCACTACATCTGCCCCACTAGACTGAAATTTTACATTTCAGTTAGGAAACTTCTGGTAGATAGATTTTATATTTTTGCAAACTTCAGTTGCTCAGTAATGGCTGCCTGGACTGCCTTGTTGAGAAGGACTCTGAGGTAAGAGCTTGTCTGAGCTCAGCATGGAGACCTTGATGGATTAGTGATGTCTAGCAAAGTTAGATAAAGTGATTACTGGGAGCATTCCTGGCTCAGATCTGACATTTCAGGTAAATGTATTGCCTCCTCTGGAAACCTTTTTATTCATGTGCTGTCATGTCTCCATGCATTTCTGCAAACTCTTCTACCTGGAATATCCTTCCCCCTTCTGCACCTCTGAGGGTTTTTACTATTTCTTCCAGACTGTGCTCAAACTTTACATTCTTTTTTGTTTTTTATTTTGTTACTATTTTTTTAATTGTTTTTGACAGACAGACAGAGAGAGAGAGAGTTACAGAGACAGAGAGAGAACTGAACTGGGGAAACTCCCTAGTTCAGTACATGGGTCCCCACGGGTGGGGCCGGGATTCGATCCTCGGTCCCCGACGCTGCAAAGTGAGCGCTTAACCCACTGAGCCTTCACGACTTCCCATAACTTTACATTCTTTATGAAGCCTTCCATAGCTTCTCCAAGCATCTTCCAAGATCACTAGATTGTGTGAGCCTCTGGAAATTTGGTTCTTGGTCTTCTTCACATACCAGTCTCAGCAGACACCAAAAATTGATGAGCAAGTAAATGTTAACTCTCAAGAAAAATCACATTCAAAAAAAAAGGAAGGAAGGAAGGAAAGAAAAAGAAAAGAAGAAACAAAAAGAAAAGAAGGAAAGGAAAAAGAAAGAAAAGTCACTTTTCAGCCTTTTGGCTAAGATCAAGTGTAGGAAGAAAAATCAAAATATAATGGGGGACAAGAAAAAACAAGTAATATTTCATATAGAAAGTTGAGTATGAAAACAACAAAATAAAGTGACTTAAAGCCTTATGGGGATTTGGAGCTATGAAAACTTGGGAAATAGGCACATAATCACGAAGGAAATGATATTTGAGTGGAACCTTGATGAACACATAATATTTGACTATGAGAGATGACAGGTAGGTATCTATTTCCTCATGAAGAGAGAGTAGGGGAGAATAAAATGCCCTCCAGCAGTATTTTTATTATTTCTATTGCTGGCAATACAATATAGACTAGATTATAAAGAAAAGAAAAAAAGAAAAAAAAAAGACAAAAAATAGACTAGATTATGCTGTAAAACAGATTCTTTCGTATTGAATAGCCAGAGAGGGTAAGCAATCACATTGTAGAAGTTCAGGGTCATATTCCCTCCCACCCCACTCCCATCCCAAAGGAGCAGAATCTAAGGGACTAAAGGATTTTGGAGCAATGTAGATAAAAATGGAGTCTAGGGGAAGCCGGGATGGCTCAGCGGGTTGAGCGCTTGCTTTGCAGCCCCAAAGACTGAGGATCAAGTCCCGGACCCAGCCCATGTGGACCCACATGCTGAACTGGGGTGTGCTTCCTATGTGGGAGGCCCCAAGTTCAGTACTTGCCCCACCCCCTACCCCAGTTCAGCTCCTGGCTCTATGGGGCATGCCTCCTATGCAGGAGGAGTTCCTGCCCTGTGTGCTCCCCACCCACCTGTGTGGAATGAAACCATGTCAAAAACTGATGTCATACAACTGTGGAAACTGCTCTGGGCCCACTCCCTTCTCTCTTTCTCTCTCTGTCTTTGTCAAAAACAATAAAAAAAAATCTTAAAAAAAAATGTAGACTAGATTATGAAAAGTAAATTTTCCTCATATCTTATTTTTGTCTAATTAAGTCTACCAACAAGGTCTTGATATAATATATTAAGATGCAAAAGTAGTGAACATTATTTAGAGCAGTGGTATCCAAAGTTTTGGCTTCCCTGGGCCACATTGGAAAAAGAAGAATTGCCTTGGGCCACACATAAAATAGACTAACACTACTAACAATAGCTGATGAATTAAAAAAATAATAATCACAAAATAAGGTCATACTGTTTTAAGAAAATTTACGAATTTGTGTTAGGCCACATTCAAAGTCATACTGGGCCGCAGGAGGCCTGTAGGTTGCAGCTTGGACAAGCTTTACTTAGAGGAAAGTGAAGGGCAACACGTGAAAATTGACTAAACGGGGGGAAGCCGGGATGGCTCAGCAGGTTAAGTGCTCACTTTGCAGCCCTGGGACTGAGGATCGAATCCCAGCTCTGGCCCATGCAAACTCATATGCTGAACTAGGGTGTCTCCCATGCGGGAGGCCCTCAGCCTGGTTCCTGGTTCCATGCTGACCTGTGTGGAATGAAACTATGTCAAAAAACTGATGACGTACAACTATGGAGACTGTTCTGGGCCCTCCCTGCTCTCTCTCTCTCTCTTTCTCTGTCCCTGTCAAAAACAATAAAATAAATCTAAAAAGGAAAAAAACAACTAAATGAGGAAGTCATTTTGCAATGAGAACTTCTAGCTCATAACCATAGTTAAGGAACTTAAGATGGGAAGATAAAGATAATATGAAAACTCATCTTTGCAAAAGGCCAAGCATTTGATTTAAACTGATAAGGGTTTGACTTTAAATTTTTGCCTAAGAGATCTTGGGATTTTGTTTTCTTGTTTGCAAAATGGAAATGGTGATGGTTATAATGATGATGACAAGTCAAGGGGCTCTTGTGATGATTAAACAAGCCAATGTACCTCGTTGAGTGCCTTGTACATGATAGGACTCTAATATATGGTGCCTAATACTTTTGAATGTCTACTATGTGCTAGACATTTTATAATTATCTGTATCATATATATTACATATTACATATTATATATTATATGTAATATGTCTATATGATATATAATATATTTATATGATCTATAATATATACGATAGTGTTCTCAACTACACATTTTTTTTTTTTTTAAAGATTCATTTTATTGATTTTGACAGAGAGAAACAGAGACAGGGAGAGACAGAGAGAAGGGGGAGGGCCCAGAGCAGTCTCCACAGTTGACATCAGTTTTTCCATATAGTCTCACTCCACAGGCGGGCACGGGGCTGCACAGGGCAGGAACCGGGCTGGGAGCCTCCCAAATAGGTCCCAGCAAGAACTGAACTGGGGGCACATCCCAGTTTAGCATGTGGGTCCGCATGGGCCGGGGCCGGGATTCGATCCTCGCCGAGCCATCCCAGCTTTCCCTCACATTTTTTTTTAATATATTTTTATTTATTTATTTTATTTTTGACAGAGAGATAGAGAGATACAGAGACAGAGACAGAGAGAGAACTGAACTAGGGGAGCTCCCAGTTCAGCATATGGTTCTGCACGGGCTGGGGCCAGGATTCAATCCTTGGTCCCCGGCGCTGCAAAGTGAGCGCTTAACCCACTGAGCCATCCCGGCTTCCCTCAACTACACATTTAATAGGAATTATGAAAATCAACATACAAGGTTCCATACTTAATAAATGGCACACCTAGGCTTTAAACTCTGAATAGTCTGACCACAAAATCTATAATAATTCCATTATACCATCCACCATAAACACGTGACAATATGAACACATATTTCTTTGCCTTTCATTTTGTCTAGAATTAGCTTTGACTACAGCTTCTGAGCTTTCATTCATCTTTGAGAGGATATGGGATGTCGTTTGTGACCATATCTATATATCTATATCTATATCTATATCTATATCTAGTTATATATATATATATATATATATATATATATATATATATATATATATATATATATATATATATATATATATATATATATATATATATATATATATATATATATATATATATATATATATATATATATATATATATAGTCTGGCAACACTTAGGAGTTTTACCTGCCATAGTCTCTGATCTAAGCCTCTAGACTTAAATATACACATATTTAACTCGCCCAATCTTCATTATCTCCGCCTTCAATTTGGTTAAACCAGAACCCTGAAAAGGAAGACCCGTGAAACATTTTGCTGTTTCTTTCCTTATAGTTTTCAGTGTATTTGCTTGTGTTTGGCATAACTCTGCGTGAAACCAGAAAAATATTGGTTAGAAATTGTTCTGCTGTCCTGAGCTTATAGCAGTTCTTGGAGTTCTTAGAGATCCTTGACATTGGTCTCGGCAATGATTTCTTGGATTTGACACCAAGAACAAAATAATCAAACTAAAAGGCTCTACACAGCAAAGGAAACCACCTATAAAATGAAAAGGCAATCTACAGAATGGGAGAAAACAGAGATAGTTGCCAGGGGCTGGAAGTAATAGGGAGAGATTGGTAAAAGGGTATAAATGTTCAGCTGTGCTCATAAGATGAATAAGTTCTGAGGATCTAATGTGTAATATAGTGACTATGGTGATAACACTGCATTGCATAATTGAAATTTGCTATGAGAGTAGAATTGAAATTTTCCCACCCAAAAGCAAACAAACAAACAAATGTGAGATGATGGATATGTTAACTAACTAGATGGAGGATTCTTTCACAATGTATACCATATCAAATTATCACTGTATATACTTTAAATATCTTACAATTTTATTTGTCAATTACATCTCAGTAAAGCCTAAGAATAAAAGACCGATTAGCAAGATTCAAGGTCTGAATGTTTGCACACATTTTAAAACCACAGTCTGCACTGTGCAGGCCTTATGCACAGACAGGTATGAATTTGGTGAGAAACCACACCACAAACTGACAAGAGAGCAATAAGGTGATCACCAATTGAGATATGGAAACCGAGATTTACATTAAATTCTAGATTCCATGCAAGCTCTCCAGCCTCTCTGTTGGCCACAACGTGAGTGCATTGCCAAGGAAAATCCTTCCTTTGCTGTTTATAATCACCTGAGCCCTTCACACCACACTGAGCAGAAGGACACTTGACACAGCACACTGTTGAAGTTCTTAAAGAGAACGTGGAAGAGAGAGAGAGAGAGAGAGAGAGAGAGAGAGAGAGAGAGAAAATTTAGAGCAGAAGGTCTCCAAGGGCTATTCACGGCCAGCAGAATCAGTGCCATCTGGGAACTTCATAGAATAGCAAATTACAAACGATCAAACCCCAGCCAGATCTACAGAATCAGAAACTTGAGGGGGCAAAAGGCAGTGGGGGCAAGCAGCAATCTGTGTTTTAACAAGACTTCCAGGCAATTCTGAGACACACTACAGTTTGAAGATCACTGGTGTAAGGTAAAAGCTGCACATAATTTAATTTTTGATACTAGCTTACGTTTGCAACATATTGGTAACTTTTACATTTCTCTTTTGCTAAACAGAATAAATGTTGGCTGTAAACAACTGAAGAATGTGGCTTTAAAAAACACCACTCACCTGTTTCTAATTGGGATATTCTATATAATATATTCTTACCAGATCTCCTTTATTATTTAAGGGCCATTTTCAGGAGAGAAGTGTCCACTGCAAATGACACCTATTTCAGTGATTCCCAATCTCAGTCGAGTCTTTCTATCTATCAAATATAAATGAATCATTTGTGAATTTTTAGTGTATTTCTACTTGAACTGACATTAAGGCACATTTTTTTAGTTTTACAACTCATTTTATGACTTTTTTTTTTTTTTTATCTTTTCACATTTATAGAGAGAAATTATCTTTTTGTCTTCAGTGCATAGTTATTTCTATTTTACTTTTTGACAGATAGAGAGAGAGACAGAGACAGAGACAGTTAGAGAACC